>JACJUY010001894.1:57056-85173 GCA_014220935.1 Platorchestia sp. MABIK | reverse complement strand
TGATAATTTGGCGTCGCAGTTTACATATTCGGTGTGCAGGGAAACTTAAAATTTTTAGACGTTTCTGGTGAGGCCCTAAATGGTTTGCATCAAAATCAGTACACACAAGGCCTTCCACCACAGGGAAACAAAAATGATTGTGATGGTGTAGTTAATACTTTATTGAATAGAGCTTACAAAGCTTTCGGTCAGTGGACTGATATTCATGCAGTAAAACTTGATGTTAAACTCTTGTTGATAAGCAGTATATTTCCTGCTATCTTAGTTTATCAAAATATTAGTCTCTGAACCGATTTTTGCATGTTGGCAATATAACCAAGCCCAGTACCCATGATGTTATTTTTAAAAATCAAATGCAAAAGGATATCTGAAACATAATAAAAACTTTTTATAAATCAACGGACAATAACACAGGAATAAAATTTTTATCTAGTAAATGTATAAAAACAGAGATCTCATGGCGTAAAACTTCTTTTAGGTCAATTACATCTTGGTAGAGCCGAGATGACTCGTCAGTTTAAATGTACTAACAAAAGAGATTGTACACACATCTCTTAATAAATGTTACTTTGCTTAGCTAGACTAACCCTTAACTAACGATTAAATTTTCACCAATAACAAGCTTCTATCTGTAATAATTTTCGCATTAAAATGGGTTCAAACACTTTAAAGATGAGCTTTTTTTGATTGCCAAACTTTTACATTTTACATGTCATTCAAAAATACCACTGACAAATATCAGACGCCCTACACATTCATAAATTCAAAATCTCTTTTCATAAAAATTCGAATGATTTAGTGCAAAGAATTAATAGAACAGCACTTTATATTGTGTGGAGGATTTGTAGCATGTAGTCCACTATTTTATAATGTTCTTTAGTTCTGTGATCTCATTTCAGGTATAGGTTTTCCATATTATTTTGCATCTCTTTTTTCTGAGTTGTGTGCGATGGTTGATATTTTTGCATGACGTAGCTGTTTTGTACGATATATCTGTATGTTTTCAGCCTATCGATAATGTCGGCAACATCAAAACGCTGCATTTTAAACCTATATAGCATTTTATGATGGCAAGATTATGAGCAACTTGTCAGGAATTTCAACATTCAGAGAAATAGATGTATTTCAAAACATAAAAAAATGTTTATAAAACCTTCGAGCGATATCGTCAGCAGTCATTAACTTATCGTCTCCCTGGGCAGACCAAGCTCTCATTATGAAGGCCCTGGTGTCAGTGCGCCAGAGAAAGCCGCGGGGCCAGAAAAAGCCAATCCCAGAAGAGATGAAGACGGCGCGCTACTACGAGAGGCGGTCGCGCAACAACAGGGCTGCCAAGAAAAGCCGCGACCAGCGCAAGCTCAGGGAGTCCCTGGTGAGACCACATACCATATCTTCTCGTTTGCTTGCTGTGGCACTTTTAAACGTTGCGTAAATCTCGCAATTCGTAAGTCGCAGTCTCATTTTATCATTTTCAAATATTCATAGCAGCCTCGGTTACTGTTCGATTACAGTGCGCTTTGTTTGAAAGTGAAAGCACTTCGCTTAGTCGATAAAAAATTTTCACATTAAAACGGAACTCTACTTATGATGAGCACAATTAAGTAAGCAAATTAAGATTTGCAATGTGTGCGTGCTTTAGGTGGCTCAAACATGCGTGCTTGGATCATCTATTAGTTACTTGAACGTTGCCTTAAAATTAACATTAAAAAGGAATAGAAAAAGTTCCAAGAATCATGATCATGATTTCAATGAGCGATAATTTAACTGCTTAAAACCCTTAATGCTATTATTTTTTACTCATATTACCGTCATCACAACCATAGTCATTCGACTAGCTCTAGCATCAGGTTGTCATGCACGAGTAGTGAACTCAAAAAAGATACAAGGGAAAAAATTCAACAAAAATTACAATATATTAAGGCTAATTCCGAAAAGGACCGTGTAGTCCTCTGGAGCTTAAGAGTTATTTTTAGAATAAAAATAATGATCTACGTATTTGCTGCACTATTAACAATGTAAATGTTTGTTTAGGGCTCATGGGCGTTACAAGTTAGTGAGAAACGAATATGAAAGAGTGATTATGATTATGAAAGAAATTATTCATTGGAATATTTTCTTTTACTGCCAAAGTTCATTTGTCAGTAGACTGGAGCAGAGATGAAGACATGAGTTAAACTTTTATTCTATTTTGTTCACACGGTTCATACCGAACAATCAAACATTGAACATTAGTTCCTTTGAGCCGAACGCTTTTTTGTCGCTAAAGAGGCCTGTTTCTTCGATTTATTTACGAATGGTAGTGTTGAAGTTTATGGCCGAGTATTCACATTCCTCCACTCGCACCAAGTCTTTCCAAAACTGACACTTAGGTTGAAAGCGCCGTGAAAGTCTCCTCATATTGTATGCTGTTGAAGATCCTTTCTCTTGCTGTAGGTCGTGCTAGACCGCGTACACTTTCCAGTCACTAACACCTTGCCAATTCTTTTAATTGGATAGGATGACTGCATGGGTTACTTTAAATATTGTGAAAGTTCCTTGGATGTAGCCATGCATTTTTCTTGAAGAGACCATTAACAGTTGACTTTACCTTCTTCATTTTTACATTCTAGTAAAGGTATGAAAATGGATTCTGTAATTGCTTTAATTTACTGAATCACTCGAAGATCGTGCTGTACCTATTTTATTGAATTACTTACATTGTCACTTGAGAAATTCCTAAAGAGAAACATGTTTATTGTGATCCCAACCTAGGATGAACAATTGAACGTAGGAGCGGACATAGCTAATGATTTTGTGCGGTAGTTTCACATCCCTGGATAAGAGGTAAAATTGTGTTTTATATCATTCGTAAGGGACAACAAAAATTCGTAGTTTAATAAATGCAGTCTAAAATTGTATCTTTGAAAATCTTACATTCGAGAATACTTCGTTGCAACCAAGTTTGCATAAGTGCCTTAAACTCGATTTTAAAGCGCTGTTCAGTCAATTGAGAAATTTTGAAGAGTAATTCATCACCAACGTTTGTGAGAAAGATTTTTTGTGTACTGAAAGTAATTTGCTATTGCACAATCTCGGTCTTTTCAGATCACTCAACGGGCTGCATTCCTAGAAGCCGAGAACGCTCACTTCAGACTAAAGATCGCCGAGTTCAAGAAGCAGCTGCTGGCCATCAACATGATACTTGCTGAGAGAGGGATTGACCCTTCGGCCATTACATCGGACCCGCCCAATTCAGCATAACACGACGATGAGCAGAAGCATTAATTTTGTTTTCTGTTAGATATGACTGGTTTTACTTCAACTTCAATTTGTAAATTCCAATAGTTGGTAATCTCAATCTAATTTTCCTTGCGATCAGAGCCATGGAATGATTATGAACTGAGATGCGCATCTTCATTTCATGGTTCCTACCACTAAACATCACGGGACTTCGAGGCTTCGGATAGATTTTTTACTTTATGCCCAGGCCCTTGTGATTTGTGATGCCAATCACTATGACATCCCCAGTACACTCAACATGAGATTTTAACGCTTACTTTTAAGGAACCTTTAAATCTATCAGTGCCTTAATAGCCATAAACTATCTTTATTCTAACAAAGAGTGCCTTATGTATTAGCCATTCGAACTTTCATGTTCTCAACTATGGTAATGAGTGCCTTCTACTGCATTTCTACTTATGCTTAGGTGTGAGATAAGGTTAATGAAATTGATACTTGAACTCAGTCACACTATGTACAGCTAGTCGGAAAAGATATATTTAAGATTTAATATTGATGCCAATTGAATAGATTTGGCAAATGTTGAACTTTGGATAAATTTCTTCAATACGCTGAAGAAGGAAATATTCTGCAGGATTTGCTTGAATTTATGAGTTTCGCCGCGAGCTGCATTTACATAAACGTTAATGGCACAGCTTTAAAACTTTAAATTATTGATCTTTTTCTGAAAACAGTTGATGGAAACGAAAACAGAGAAATTAATGAGAATGGGAGAACCAGTGAAAACGTTATATATTTACGTCAATCTCCGGTTTGTTTTGTCAGTTTCTTTTATGTCTGCAGCAAAA
Source organism: Platorchestia sp. MABIK (assembly GCA_014220935.1). Classification (NCBI taxonomy): domain Eukaryota; kingdom Metazoa; phylum Arthropoda; class Malacostraca; order Amphipoda; family Talitridae; genus Platorchestia; species Platorchestia sp. MABIK. The sequence continues at coordinate 81,106 of JACJUY010001894.1, read as the reverse complement.
AATTCTGCTTTATGATGTTGCTTCAATAGCTGGGATTGAAATTTATATACGATCAGAAAAGCCTGCCTTTAATATTTATAAAGCCTGATTGCAATATTTGTGAAGGCTAATGGCTTCACTAATGTATCTCACCTTATGTCTAGGACGATTGATCTAAGTGTGACCGAGATCAGGTATTAAGTTTCATGCATTTAGTTTAGTTTACCGTTAGGTATTGAGGTTCAGCATACGAGTATAGAGTTAGTGTTTGAGTGTAATGCTTTACTCTTTTTCGTTCAGTTCACTACATGTAAGATCGGACGAAAACTACTCGGGTTTTCCCAATCTTTGGAGAGAGTGAGAGGAAAGTGGAAGTCAGCGGGGATTCGATTTCTGCCACATCAAAGAAAATGTTTCTTGAAGGCATCTTTGAATAAACCGGAATTCTTTTTTTAACAGGATTTGAGGGTGTAGATTGATGCTTACTTTTTTATGGATTATCTCGTCAACAGCGGAGATAAGTATTACGAGAACGTTTCTGAAAGTCTTTCGCGAGCAGTGAAAAAAGCTCAACTCTGGAATAAATGCATTTAATTAATATTAAGCTAGATGACAGTCCACAGTACTAGTGTGACTAGCACAATTTCTGGTAGCACAAGTGTGTGATAATTAGGTTGTGTGATGAACACGTTTGCTCAAAAATGTACAAAGAGTGCCAAGCACAATAAGATTAAACACCTGTGATGAAACTAATTTTTTAATACATCGATGAAACTGCATTTACATTTTTACCCTGAATCTATTCAGAACGTTTGAGCTGCTTGAGTAGGCTCTTTTGTCCACATCGCAAAGATTATTGCACCTGTTACGGAAGTGTGTCGTTGTACATTATAGTGTGCTAATTTAGGTTGTGTCTTTGTGTATTCCTCGTTTGTTAGATACACCTACAAGGAAAAGTATTACCCAAATATTCCATCAGATTTTGGAGCTTCGATAAAATTAACATAGAAACAGATTTTAGATTACTCATTATAATAAATACGTAAATTATTTCTGTTAATGTTCAAACTGTAAATGAATCACCAATTCATTAAAAGAAACGTTCTTCTAAGCGAGAAGGTCGATTTTCCGCTGACGCACTCTGATACCTCAGAGAGTTTTTCATAAATGAATGAATTTCAATTTATTTCACAAGATACCGTATCTGGAAAAGAAAAATCTCATAGTTACTGCTTACATTCTGGCAAATTAAAACTTATTATCATTTCTCTCTTTAGTGCTTAGTAAAATTAAGGTTAAAACTTATGAAGACGAAAAATTACTGCACGATCCGACAGGAGTGTGTCGAAAGAATGTATCGAAGTAATAACATTAGGCGGCCGGGTCGCAGCAAAACGGACTCGACTGTTAATGAACTAACTGAAGGGATGCTCGCTACTAAATTCTATAAAAATATGCTTTTTTTAAAGTATCCGTATAATTTGTTTAAAGTGTCCGTATAATTTGGATACATGTTAACCTTTAAATAATTTGCAAAATGAACACTCCAAGGAAAGGTTTCACGTTTCCTAGATGTGTCGACCGTTACTTAGTGCATGCTTGCGACGGTATACAATGATGCTTGCTCACATTGTAGGACCTTATTGTTTTGAAACTTTGACATTCTCACATGGCGCAGTTCTGTCAAGATCGCGACGCCATCGAGGGCAGTGGAAGAATTCCTGCCCAAAAATCTTAACGGAAAATGAAAACACGATTTGAACACTTCTAAAACTTTAATATTATCAACAAAACACGTTTACTTATTTAAAAAAACAAGGACGCCCGATGCCAAGGATGCCGACTGTGTCCTAAACGCCATCACTCAAAAGAAAATTCTTTAATCCTCATGGATGATATAAGTTTGAACATAGAAGTTATCTAGAATTTGTAAGATCTCATTAATTCTACAATTCTCTTGTAGGACAACTTCGTTTCTTGTAGCCTCATAATGCATTTTGAATCATAGTCAGATTATTCCGACTAAAAGTTGATTCAGACCTCAATATTTCGATTCATTTGTGTTCAATGCGTTTCTGAAACTTCATGCTTTTACTTTACATGCTCGAAGATAAATACGGAGAACGTCAAGGAGATTTAGACAAATCTTTGAAATCATCCCTGAAGTTATTTAGAATTCTTTCCTCAACAAGGAATTCAAATTATCAACATTCTTCGAAAATGACACAGCCACATAACACGGCATTGACGTTTTTAAGACCAAGACAGACTTCAGCAGTGACAGGCATGGACGGACAAAGAAAATTACCTCGGAAACTCTTTCTATGTCCCATTCATAAGCATTTTTCGACTATTTCTAAAAAATTGATGATTGTGATTTACAATAAAGAACAAATCCTTGCACACCATTTTCAGCAACAATCTTCAAAAAAGGGCTTATTATTTTGGAGAATTTAGCATTTCTCAATGAATTTCGTTTCCAATCATTTACGAATTACGTACAGACTAGAATGGCAAACTACAAACATGCAAACTGCAGCAAATGATGACAACGATGATGTTTTACAACACAGAGACGTAGTCACATTCACTTACATTTTGCACAACTAAATCTACATTGGCAGTAAAAGTAAACATAAATATCTGAAAGAGACAGCTTCTCAACGGTTCATTTTTAGTGATACACTTTTACAAAAAACTCATTTTATCAACAAATTAGAGGTGGAGTTTGCTCGAGGTGCTACCTTAATTTTATGTTGCTGAATTAACGTGGCCGTAATTCATTATCTTTGATGAAAAACATCATATTTTATTCACTACAATATAGCTAGGCACATTTTCGATAAAATTTTCGTGAGAATCCAAAAGACTTTCACTTAAACTTGTAAACCTCGAAGCCAGTACCAGGCACTGGGTGCTCCATGCCGAGCGACTCTGGGACCACTGACTGCCTGACGCCCCCGCCGCACCACGGACGGATTCGATGACATGAGCGGTTTGCGCTCAGGCATGTGTGCGGGTCCTACAGAGGATGGTTCCTCACTTTCGTGCAAAGACTCCTCTTTAACAATGAGTTTAGAAAAATGTTGTGTCGAACCTCTATTCTTCATTACCAGATGGGGACTCACGGGACCACTATTTTTTCTAGATCCGTATATTATATCAACACTCATACCTGAGCTTGACTGTTCTTTCGACCTTCGATATAACGAGGGCTGCTGAAAACTTGTGGAAGAGTCATCTACAATAGCGGAAACATTTCGGAGCGAAGTACCCGAGTAGCTCATAGGTATAGATAAATTGAGTTTATTCTTTCTTTTCTTGCTTCGATGCAAAGCATTGAAGTATGGTAACAAGTCGACTCCTTCTGAAAGACGAGGAGTCACAGAATTTATTTCTGACCTTCTCACTGCTGGGGGTCGCAATTTTGGACTCGGACCGACGTCTTCCCGAGTAGAAGGATGTACGCCAATGACCACTCCTTCTTTTGGGACACTGCTGCTACTGCTAGCCAAGTCATGTCTTCTACTCGGAGATCGATAAAAGTTTTGTCTACTGGGCACCCAGTAAGTGACGGCATGTCCAGAAGACATGACTGGATGTGAACGATGATCATCGTAATAATATTTATGGGGCGTCAGTACATAATTTGAATTAAGAGCAGGGGGGTGATTGAAAGGTTTCTTACTTGCCCCATATTTGGCGGCATGTTTAGAGGGAACGTTACCAGGCGAGTCGTAAATTGAATGCAAGTATTGTGGTTTGGATACAAAAACTGAGGAATACTTATCTTTGTGAGGATGGCTATAAGGTCTTCGGTAATTGTGTTCGAGAAGTTTACCGGAAGGAGAGTGATTAATCTGAATAGGTTTATTTAACAATGAAGTAGGAACGCTCGTTGGATCTAGAGGGGAAGGCTTAAACGGCTTGAGAACTGGATTTCGATACCCAGTGGAAGGTATGAACTTCCCAGAAGTAGCGCCCACGTAATCTTTATTATCGTGAATACCGTGCTTGCCAAACTTACCTGATGTGGTATCGTCTCTGAAGATTACTGTGTCACCAACGAGATCTGAATTTCCTTTGTTACTGTGATCCAGTTCTGAATGATAGTGAGGATTCGATTTGAAGGCTTTTTTTCCTACCTGCGGAAAATAATGGTCTTCAGCTTGCGGATTGTAATTATTAGGTGAACCTCCATGACCAAAGTGCTTACTGGAGTCTCGAAAGCGTTCTGCATTCGGAAGATCATGATTTCCTGAACTTTTGGGATAGAAATCGAATCCATCACTGTCATGGTTGTGAGGAGAATCCCCTGAATCCACGGGACTTCCGTTTGGCTCATTTTCATATTCCCCACTGAAATCTCCTCCAGGATATTTGTTCTCATTATAATATTTATGGTTTGAATTGTGTGGTTCATGATGTGAACGTAAACCGTCAGTTTTAAAATGAAGACTAGGCCCAGAAGAGCCGTAATGCTCCGGGGTTTCAGAGTTACCACCCGAATGAAAAGAGGTATAAACCGGATTGTTTATATCACCTTTGATGTGTCTGAAATATTCGTCGTCGCTCCCTACCGATTCACGTTCACCGCTTTTATTGTAGTCGGAATCGTCATAACTGTGCGGTTCTTCATGGGAGCCAGAATATCCTACGCTGTAAGGAGTATGGATATGGTAATGAGGAGTGCCATATACCGGAGCAGAAGGGTAACTGTCGTATTCGCCTCCAGCTTGCTCTTGGTAAGCATCGAATTCATCTTCTCCACTATGATGGAAGTCTCCCAAAAATCTTTCTCCTGATCCAAAGTTTTCACCGTCAGAATGCGTTTCTCTGCCGCTACTGAAAGGAGTGGCGGCATGGTAATAGCCAGCAATGTCGGAATTTTTGTGACCTCGGTGAGGATGACCTCTAAATGTAGAACCACTGATTTCGCTGTATATTTCAGGAGACTCATCATTATCATAATGAGGACTATAGCTGACATCGTCCTCGTATGATGCATCTCCTCCAAAATTTATCGATTCACTATGTTTGGGGCGGTCATCATTATGGTATCTTCCTGTATTATGATTTACTGGAACATGTTCTCCTGAACCATACGCAGGCTGATGCTCCTCAGGAGCTATACCGAAAGTTTCACCAGAGTGAAAATCAGGCTTGTTCTTTTCGAGATCGTGGTTGATGTTGTGCTTAATGGCTGCTAGTTTAACATTCATCTCGGGGTCTCCAATTAAACTCACCACCTTCCCCGGATGAGTTTCACTCGTCACCTCGGACTTTAGACTGTTTCCGCCCACTCTCTTCGTCACTTGGTTTTCAATTTTCTTTCCTTTTCTTCTTGCATCTTTCAAGTTGGCTTCAAGAATAGTTCTCACCACCTCATCTTTGAAGCGAGAAAAGCTTGGCACACGGACGTTGACGAGCTCGTCACCATTAGAAGAATCTTGTAAATCTTCCAAGTCGATGATAATGTCACCCTGCAGCCTGAAGAATAGAAATAAGTTTCATTTAGACATGTGGAGATTCAAACTAACCATAAAAACCTGTGATGATTCAATTATTATTTGTCAATAACACATGATTCCCTTGAACATGTCATAAAGAGCAGAATACAATATGACAACATAAACGAGCCAAGTGGCTCATTCTCGGGTTGTCCCCATGTCCCGTGTTGTCAGACACCAATTATGCACAGTCACCAAAGAAACACATTAACAGTCATCAATTTTCCTGCACAAGCACAAGTATTGTACATTCTTGTTGACATAATGTTTCTAAATGCAGCCGTAAGGATAAGGGGTTCTATGATTTGACAGGTTTCACCGCATTATTGGCGAAATTAACGCCAGGATCTACACCACCTTTGATGTTTCTGAAATCGACGTATTCTGATTAACATCAATATGTATGATGAATGTGTTTTTACGCCATGCTGAGGCTACTATTCGATGAGGTATTACCAATGGAATCGTATACTGCATACATCGTATGAAGAACGCTGTTTGGGATGATACCCATTGAGTTAAGCAAATAATTTTTCTCGGTAAATCAACCTGGTATTCCGGTCGACCCTCGTACTTTAGAATAGTGGGGGATTGCCAACCCAGTAATTTGGTCATCACAATTTTTGAACGCATTCACAGTGCTAGTAAAGACAACATATTCTGAGAGCTGGTTCCAGTGTTTGACGATTTTAAAAGGAAAAAGTTTAGGGCCTTAGCTGTCGTGGAATTTTTTCTTACTAATTTCCGGCCATTATTTCTGGATCAAATATTTCCCTTAGTGTCGAAAAGCTATTCGAGACAAATATCAGTAAAGCCGTTTAGATATTCGTAGATCTTTATTAACTGACCTCAGAACCATCTTTGCTCAAGGGAGTTGAGTTTAGCCACTTGGAGACGTAGCTCGAAGATGAGGACACGGAAATATGGAATTATTTTCGTTGCCTCTCACTGAATTCGCCTATTTTGCTGATTTATTATTGCTTGCCATAGTTGCATTGCGTATTATAGATGTGGTCGGACTAAGGCCTCATAAAGGGCTGGTATAATGTTCTTTGACTTGTCTTCAAAGTTTCTTTCCAAGAAGCCATGAATTCTGCTCTCATTTTCAACTTTTTTTACTTGTCTATTTCCCTTGAGGTCTTTGCTGATAGTGATGCCCAAATCTTTGTTGGTTTACTGTTTCAATTGGAGTATCATTCATATAGTATGTCGGAAACGACGACTATCACTTCCAGTGTACATAATTGAGCATTTGTCGATGTGTAAGCTTATTTGCCAGATTCGGTCCATTGGAGCAGACGGTTCAGGTATGTTTGAATGATAAATCTACCGTGCTCAATGAACGCTCCGTGGCAAAATTTTGAGTTGTGCTCGAATTAGTTAATTTTAGTGATAATTTCGAGGTCAAGGTCATTGAGATGAATGATGTACAGTAGCGGACCAAAAACTCTCTTTCAGGGAACCCTGAGGTCTCTAGCGACCACTCATTAAATAGCTTGTGAAATTACAAATTCTTTAGTGTGACCAATAAGCTACATACATACATCTATAGAGTCGTATCGTTAGATCGCACATAGTTCCTCTCAATTTCATGGGCTTCCACTTTGGCTACAATCCTTTAGTAGATGACTTTATCGAAAATTTTCTGAAAGTCAAGATAAATGAGGTCAATAGCTTTCGTTCATTCGAAGATTTGGTTTAATTCTCCAAAAAAGTCAAATAGGTGTGTGAAACAGCTGCATTTTTCTCGGTTACCGTGCTGAAAGCCCGCAATGAAATTTAAGGTTTGGATGTGTTTTGTTATTCCGAATTTGAGCAATTTTTTTATCGTTTTGTTGATTACAAATGTCAGGCTGATAAGGCAATAGATTAGATGCTTTCTTGTTACTTTTTTGTAGAATTAGGAGTGTCATTAGCTTGCTTTCAGTCCTGCGGAACTAGCATAGTTGCGAGAGATCGATCTTACTTATCACGCCTTTGTGTCTCTCTCACGTAGTTTTACTCTTCCTTTTACATGTTTATTAAATGTCCGCGTGTAGACTTTTAAAACACCCAAACTAATTCAGGTTGAAGTAGTTGTAGCTTTGCTCACCGATGAATTTTGAATGAAACAGTGCATCAGCACACTTTAGATTTAGGCCCTGTTGATTTTTCCTGACTGCGAAAGAATTGCTACGCACTAATCATTACATGCTTACCTAAAATGATAAAACTGAATGTATCCTCAGCGTTCATGTAAATCTTAAACACCTATTCATTCAAACCAACTTTTGAATATTTTTTCAGAAGACCATGGCATATTTTTTTTCTCGTGAGTTACATAGCATCTACGCACATACTTATCAAGTTCCTTTCAAGATGTCCTCTTGTACGACTATAGCTGCCGTCGTCCTCGGATGAAGCGTCTCTTCCGAAGTATTTCAAATCACCATCTCTAGGGAGCTGCTATCATTACGGTATAGCTCCCATCATAAGCCAACGAGTCGAATGAAGTGACGGTAGCAAATTTTTCGGGGAAAAAAATTTTCCTTCTGATTTCGGATTAAACCGGAAGCTTCAATGAAAAATCAGCATTTTTAAAGACGAACAAATATATCAGTCATTTCTACATTTCTCCTTTGCTCTGGTTCCTTTAATTAAACTAGGTATTGCAAGCTCGACTTAGTGCGGACTGACGGCAGCTCCTTGTCAAGAATCGACGTAAGGTTTTTCTTCGTGAAAAACTACCTCCATCTTTCCTGCTCACGTACTATCCCTCTCGCTGGTATTCTTCATAACAGCAGTTATCAATTTTTCCTCATACAGGTTTTTTTTAATTTGAGTTATCATTGAAATCCTAATTTTTACATTTGGTGATGTGATTTCAGGAATAAATAGTAACAGATCCGATTGAAAAGTTAAACCTCATAGAAAAAGTTTAAAACTCATTCAAACATTTTGAAAAAATGTAAATAGCACAACACATTTTAACATACTTCGTTAAACGTTTTTTTAAATGCACAGTAAAATACGCACGTACGGAGCACACAGCTCGCATGAAATTACAACAATGCGCATAATATTTTCGATTAGACGCGCTAATACAATTCTAAGTTAAGCCGGACCTCTGTCAGAGTTGTAACTAAGGCTTCAAATGGTCGGGGACTCACAAGTCGCTGGAGTTAGAAGCAGCCCCAGGAGGAGGGGGGTTGTGGGGCTCAAACCAAGGTGGGAACTTGTACACCCACGGATTGAGGACGAAATGCACCCCGGGGAGTGGAGCGGACTTCGGATCTGAAAAAAGTGAATTTGTGAAAATTGCTGATGGGAAATTACGAATTGATATTTTTAACCACTCACGCAAGAGGAAAAAAAGAGTCAAACATCGTGAACGTTTTGTTGTTCATGGTGCACATAATACTGCTAAGGTAGTCCATGGTGCACATATTTCTACTAGGTGTTTGACTAAATTTTGACCTTTAACTATATAGGGTGTTGTCGGGACCCACCTCGTACACCTATGTCACTTATAAATTCAATACTTAAAATTTAGTCATTTAAATTTGAAGATTTGTTAAATCTCACTGATTTTGGGAATGTGGAAACTCGATGACACCTTCACAATATGTATGCAAATTATCTCAAAAGTAAGCCCGCAATCCATAACGAGAAAAAATTAGTGTAAAACAAGTTTGCAATGCAATTTACTAAAGGTGGATATTGTAGTGAAATATGAATGTTATTTGTGCCTAACTTGTTGATTAAAACTAAAACTGCGAGCACAATATCGAAGTGATAGAATACCTATGTTAAATTCCATGCCAACGGTAATTGTGGTCAGAAAAACGTGTTTTGCAACATCATGATGATCGTAGCAAGTAGTAAGATTTAGTAACAACGCTTCATGAAGCCGATATATCAAGTCAGTGCTTAAATCGCCGATAAGTAATCTCGTCTCAAAAAGTAGATGATAAAATCGATAAAACTGTGAATATTTTACATACTCCATCCACCGGTCGGACGCTGGAGCTCGAATAGCGGAAATGATGTCACGTCGTTCGTGCTAATAATTGGAGTTGATTTAACGCAGCGCAACCAACCACCCACTCGTGAACGAACAATTAATCGTCGGAGTAGTTCATACTTCAGCTCTGCTCTCGCACTGACGGAGGAATTACGGTAACGAACAAAATCCCGCAAGACACCGTGCTGGAGTACTGAGTGTCATGTGCACCACGCATACACACGGGTGACGGGCCACCATGATGGTCCATATTCAACAAGATGGGCCATCTGTATATCAGTTTAAATATCACAAGTTGAAATCGAATTCCACATAGTTTTAGCTAAGCGTGTTTCATGTCTTTGAGGCAGAATAAGCAGAAAAAGGAAATAATGAATGATAAAAAGCAGCCTCAATTACTTTTCCTGAAGCATCAGTTTGCAACGAGATGCGAGTTTTTCATATGCTTGAGGAAGTTCCATGCCTAGTCATAATATATAAGACACCTCAGGCAGATAAACCGTTCTTTTCGATACTTCGATTTATGCACTAATTCCTATGTTTTTAAAACAACAATTGATTTATTCATTTCAGCACTATTAACGTTTATTACAAAGGCATGTTTCTATCATTGTTTCATTTTAATTTAAAAGTGAATAAATGTTTTGTTTCCATCTACTTGTGGCGTGCACGAATGGCAAGCGGGGTCAAGACAGTGGCTCATACAAGGAGGCATTCGTCAGGCGCAGTTTCAAGTCGGAAGAGAAAAAATCAGGCTGAATTAATAAGTCATTCAATGATCTAATCCCCGTTCTTTTGTTGTGAATTGAATTCTAATTTCATAACATGCAAAAACATGTAAAAATAAAGAGAAATATTGCATACTCTTAATCAATCTACTCGTATGTTCTAAACGTACGTGCGGATTCATTAAATATGGTGAAAATTACTACCATACGGAATGAATTAAAGATTTAACTCTAACACGAATAAAATTGAATACACTCGAAACGTATTCTCCTATGTTGAATCAAAAGTTTCTGTCGCGGGAAAGAGTAGACTGTCAAAATATCACGCATATCATGAAATTTCATTCACTGCAATTTCAGTGTTCACATGTCGCAGTTTGTGCTCATGAGGTAGCGAGCTAAACGCAACTACGAGGGGGAGATTTCAAGAGACTTTGGGGAACGCTCGAGCTTGAGGTATTTCTCGAGAATGTTCGTAGGGTATCACGTTGCTCAATTTACATCTCTACCTCAAAAAAGCTCTAAAATGTCTCCAAACACACTCGTCTGTAACCCAACACTTGAATACATACGTTTCTAAATTTTATGTGCGAAGCATTTCAGGAAGAATATAACTGAGCAGCTGCCTTCGACAAGGACGACTGAAGGAAGACTTGAGACTATGACGTAAAGCACTCAATTTTCCCCAAGCGATCAGGCGCTGACTTCTCAGAGCAACGTTCCTGAGTGGAGAGCTTTGAGGGAAAGTTATCGAAGATGCACCGCTCAGCAGCGGGTCTGTCTGTTGTCAGGCATGCTTGTGTCACTATAGGGTTCCCAGCAACTAACTATAATGAGAGCAGTGTAGATATTTCGTGTTTAAACGAGGTGTTGTCCGTGGTAGGTGAATTCGAATTTTATGTTATAAGTTAAATCAGAGAAGAGATTTTACAACGCGGTTCATTGTTCGTTTTACATATCCAAATTTATATTTTCCTTCGAGGTTGCACAAACAGTTCGCATGATATTGTAATCACAATAACGATCGGAATTTTTGCACAACCATCGGAAGAACTCCTATCACTCTCCCGGAGGACTCATTTGAAAGTTCTAAGCTGACAACTAAGTACATTGTACAACAAAAAAGTTATGCATTTATGCTAAAGTCTTGCATCAGAATGAATAAAAGTCGCCATGTTTTCTAATGCATAAAAAAATTAATATTTGTCACTCTGCCTCTCTTCTTCTTCTTCTTCATTTCGAGGGTTGAAATTTCTATTTTCTAAAAGCTGGCATAATTAAATGCTTTAATCAGCAAATGAAAACGTCGCGTACGATGGTAAATCTAAAGTGAATGCTATGTAACTGAGCATGTTCTCTACCCGTAGATTTTCGTAAACAATATTATTACAATTATCATCACTAGAGTTATTGAGTGAACATAAAGAATGAACAAAAGGACATTCAGCTGTACTTTTCATTCTAGTTATCCATCTACGTGTTTGTCGGATGACAAGAAATACATTTTTTTTACGAATATATTTCAAAATCATTAACTGTTTCACTATTGTGTATAAGTTGGTTAGTGTTACTGTTCCTGAGTTTTTATGTGCTTGAATAAAAAATTATTTGATTTTGCGCACAATACTGGAAGGAAGCCATTTTACCCTTCAAAATTACAAGGAATAGTTTAATTTTTATCATAAATTCTACTGACCGTGGCAATATTTCAAGATAAAAATTGATAAGATTTGTTTATTCTACTGATTCTCTCTCGCTGCAATAGAGTCAACAGAGAACGGAAAAGACATTAACGAATGCCATTCCGTATGCGATGATTACTGCTCAATGAGAGTGAGTGGTATCATTACTAATACAAAAAAAAAAGATTAACAATAGAAGTTTTAAAAGAACCACTTTCAAGACTGACAACAATGGTAAACACTCAAATAAAATTGATCGCAACAGCACTCAGAGCGCGCATCGGTAAACACGAGAGTGTGCCTGCATCTCAGCAGGTGCGCGGCGGCCGCTGGAAGAAAGTGCCATGACATAGGGAGGCACAACAGCTGTTGGACGGACATACTGCATTAAATTTTCAATAGGAAGAAGGTCCTGAAAGAAAGTTCGCCTCTGAACTATTTTAAAACATGGCCAATTAACATGTAGACAATCTCTGTATGCTGTGGAGATTTCTATACTGTGTTTTATACTAATGCTGATTTCACTTGGTCGTACATTGGATAAGTGAAATCACTCGTAAAATTAGTACGAACCAAAAATTCAGTCCTTTCGTGCTATCAATTACTCACTAATAAGAAAAATTTCTTCGAATTTTTTCAACGCTGCAACAACTTTTATTGTGAATTTAGCACCCTTAATTTCCTTTCTTACAGTAAAGTCATATTCTTATTCGTATATATTTTGTGTAGAATCTGATGTTAATTCGGTTACGATTCAGTTACTTAGTTAAAATAATCTTAATTTGCAATGATAAATTAAACAGACTTGTTTTCAATGTCAATTCCAGTCATTGAAAGCTGTCGAGATGTTGCCCATGATGTTAATTTAGTTTACTGTTGGATTCAAAAGCCTGATTTGTTTCGGTTGTTGTCCTGTTCAAAATAAAGCACACTAAACGTTCAAATGAATGTTTTTATAATCAATTTTCTTCGCAACATTTAGATCATCACTTGAAAAGACAAAACTTCAAAATCGCATGAGTGATACTAACTATTCTAAAAAAAAAATTATTCCAAGCATCTTTAAATAAAAAAGTGACTCTATACTCTAAGATAAGCGTGGTCGAACTATTTTCACCCCGAATTTTCAGCGTAAGGTAAAAGTAACTGCAAGTTTTGTATTGGAATGTGCTCGAGTGGAACGAGAAGAAGAAGTGTTTAACACGAAACAAAAATCTCTAAATACAGAATGACAGTACTTCACAGGAGTCGTTACGCGAAAGATTTTCGAATTTCCTCGAATTTAAAAACATGAGAATGAAGCGTTGTGCAACAGTCTTGGTCCAGAAAAAAGACGAGGCTGTGCACCAAGTCAGCACCTCAAAAAAAGTCGTTATTCTTTCACGACCAAAACAATGGACCTGCCGGTAGCGTCCAGACGCATTGCGGATTGCCTCAACTTGATGCATCGCATATCGGAAACATCAAGGGGCCACAACAAAAGAATTGACTGGGGGAAGTTCAGGACGACCGGTCTTGACAAATTGCTCTTACGAAAACAATGCAAATCGGGTTCACAAAACCAACTGAAGTCGCAAGACGCTGGAAAATCAGGTCTATTTATTTTCAGACGTAAACAAATATTTGAAGTTTCTCCCGTTAGTTTTTTCAGCAAATGCAAACCCAAGTTGAATAGTGAAAGAATACTTTGCTTGCATACTGGTAAGTAATAAAATTGTAAAATCGTACTCGGTCAATTTCAAAACCGCATGAGTGAATGTCATTTTTCAGAGGCTGTGAAACGAGGAAGCCCGTGCAGTTGAGAGGCTAACTGAGCATGAAGCTCAGTCTCCGTTTTCGAGCGTCCGCATCTCACTGATTTGTGTGCCGCCTAAAACAAGGCCGGAGAGAAACTCGTTATAGGCGTGAGAATTGTCACACATACATACCGTGCATGATAACCTCAAGAATTTCTTCCCAGTGAAGAAAGATAAATCCTAGAAAGTTTAGTAGAAAATAGCGAGTGCTCCCAAAAATTCAAAAGACAGGATCGTTCATTTAGCTATGCCAGCAAAATGTCGGGTTTGAAAAGCTTAGGAGTTTTTGCTCAATTTGTCTCATCTAGCATTGTTCGCTCCATCATATCCTCACAAACCAAGCGCCGTCATGCTGCCATCTAATCACTGAACTTCATCGCCCGAGAGCACAGAGCCTCACACTTTCCAAACCCAATGAAAAAGTTCAAGCGAAAACTTCTTGCGCTCTTTGTGTACTGCCGTACAAAGAGGCTCCCACGCATCGATGTGTGAGCGCTATAAAGTGGATGGCTGACGTCGGCAAGGAGAGGAAGTTTACGGATACAATTCGCTTAACAAAAATTGCTCGACTGGTATTAATTTCGAAGAGCACGTCACAATGATTTCACTGCAAGAAAATGAATTCATTAATTCTGATTCATCTGATATTCAACATTCTTCAGATGTTTTTAAATTGAAAGACTCATTCACCACATTCACATTGCTATAAGGAGGAGATGAAAAATTACCAAAATATCTAACAGTCAACAATATTAGTATTTGTATCGAGAATGAAGTTCCCATGGGGCTTCTATGGCAACCTATACAGGATGGGAATAAATTTTAAAGCGAAGCAGAGGTACAGTTCCACAAATACAAAATAAGATCAGGATACAATTAAGCAATGTACAAGTAATTTTGGTATCCCCTTGTTGTATATTCAACACTAAATAAACGGTGAAGTCTTCGATGGATGTCTAAAATTGCAGAATAAATTGAATAACAAAATGAGAAATTATCAACATAAAAAACCTCTTTACATGAAACGGAGGAAGCAGAGTATCTCTTCATGGGGGAATTACGCGATATTATGGATTAATATTATTTTAACATTAACATTATTTTAACTCATCAATCCGAATTCTCAGTTTTCAGTAGGATTTACAGCGATATTGAATGTTTAGATGCATAAATTGAAATAAGTAAATTCAACGCTCATAAAGGTTAAAAAACAAAGTTTCAATCCTGGCCTACCTAATCATATAAAAATCCTGCAAGCGACGGTAAATCACATCGTAAGAGAGAGACTATTTTACACTCACCTATAAAAGCAGTCACTGGAATAAGTTTGTTGTGGAATTTAACTTGTACCGGAGCTTTCGCTCCATCCGAAGCACTGGGGATTTCTAATCCAATGGTTTTGGCTGCACTAGGGCTGATGACATCTTTGCCTTCGTCTTGATTGGGTTTCCCAAGCACAGATGACGGAGTCACTGATTGAACGTAGAGCGAATTTCCTATAGTCTCCGAGAGAAGAGATGATGCAGCAGGTTTTCCTATCACTGGCGGAGATGAATTAGTTGTAGCTTGATTAGGGTTGATAGGCAGTTCCAGGTTTGTGCTTATTCCGATTCTATCTCTATTAGAAGGGAAAGAATGAGAAGTTTGTACGTCCCCTTGAGACGTCATTTCTTTGTTTTTATGAAACACGACCACGGACGAGTGACCATTTCCTATTTGAGGAGTATGGGCAGCAATAAGTTTCTTCATTTCTTCTAAAAGTGCATGCGGTGTCAGGTCCGCGTCATGCCCAAGATCTCTTAAGTCGATAATTTGTAGTTGTTGCGCCGCTGTTTTGTAGCCACTTACTTTTGAGGGCTTGGATTCTGCATTCGTTCCTAGAGCGTCAGCTGCAGTGTTACCGAGAGGAGAAATTTTCGTCACAATCTTCTTCGACACCCTACCAGGCGAGCCGTCGCTCGGCAAAGGAGCAAGTGTGGATGATGAAGCATCTGTTTCGCCTGGTAAAGATTGTCTAAATACATCAACGTTGGAAGCCATGAAATTTTCTGTTTTGCTTTTGTTAACATTGCCAGTTTTATAAGGGATGTGAGGATGATACTGCACTTCCCCTTGAGCAGTAGTGACTTTCGATGTCGCTGCGCTAGTAGGTTGATTTACGTTAAAGAAAACATTTGATGAGTCGGACGCATTTGCAGAAACAATTGAAGAAGTGGATGAGATATTTCTAGCGTAAGGGAATTCCACTCTATGCCCCACATTACTACGGAGGGCAGCAGCCGAGGAAGGCACACTGTGACTGAAGGCGACACCTGCTAGAGGCACTTGAATAACTTCTGGGGGTACTTTCTCCTCAGCTCGCGTTCCAGCTCCCATTAAATCTAAGAAACTACTGCTTTTACTATCGTCGTCATACCGTATCTCTAGGACGTACGGACTTCTTGTCGTTTCAAGAATTGCTTGCTCATTCGACAGTCGTTTATCAACGTTGGAGGGCTTGAATGACTTAGACACTTGTTTAAGGGACAAGTCTTTTTCAACTCCAGGGTCTAGGCTTAAAATCCTTTCATGGATGCTAGATCCCTGATTTAAACTATCGCTAGCTGTGATTAGTTGTTTCGCTTTCCAATGCTCAGGAGATCGAACATTGTTTGCTTGATCGTTCCCCAATTTCAGAGACCGTTCTTGGAATTCGCTGCCTGAAATTCCTCTCCACTCAGTTGAAGATGAGCAAGTTATTAGAAACATAGCAATAAAGCCAGATAAAATCACAGGAGTCTGCGTGTTGCTTCCGGTGGCACCGATGACGAGCTCCATCTGGAAAAAAAGTGATTTGTTTACTAAACATATGTTTAACGTAAAACTAGGTCTAATCAGTACTATAAAGTTTCGAAACTACCTCTAAATTGTAAGATGAACGACTGAACTCAGCTGAGAAATTGGTTTCGGCATTGGTTTCAACCTCTTGAAGATTAACCTCATGAGAAAATTTCCCTTTCTCTAGTCTATCCACTGTTGACCCGTAACCTCCTCAATTCCTTCCTCTCTTCCTCTAGATTCTCGTTCTCAATCAGGCAGCCCATATTATGTAACTTGGACTCTTCAGAAAACTGCAGGAGCTGAGTGTCTCACACGCAACCGCAGCTGCACTTCCTTCTCGCGCTCGCTCACTTGAGGGTTGGAGCCAAGTTGAAGCTGTCTTTCGTTCTACAGGTGAGAGCGCTCTACAGTAATTTGTTGCGTGCATCTGACAAATGGAAGGACCTCGTCACAGAGATATTTCAAGGATAGAATAAGTCAGCAACATACATTTTCTCGACCGTCAAAAATGGCCGTTAGTGAGAACGATTACATGAGCGCGTTTCGTGAAAGACAAATACACGACTCCACCAGTGAATTTTTTTTACGACTTTGTTCATTGAAACACAATTTTTTTGCAGAAATTATAATCGTAAGAAAAATGTTAGTCGCGGAAGAATTAAAATTGACTATGCTGTGAATCTACTCTGTTTCAAATGACTGAAAGATAAATTTTTTATCATTAAGTAAACGCAAACGAAGATCAGGAAGCCAGAGCCTCATAAATCAATTCATTTATGACAAGCATTTTTTAAGATGCAATGTTCATTCGCGTGTTAGCGTTTGTCAAACCATACTTTAAAAGAGAAAAATGAGAAAAAATCCCAATATATGTATTAAGTTTCAAAGTTTCAACTACGGTGGCTATTCTTGGAGTTCTCGAGATGGGATGGAAACGAGTCTTGACAAATTCATTTTTTATGAATTCTATGAATTTTTTGACGATTCATTTGCTGTACAGTTAAAACAATACCATTCCGAAATTTTTTTTTATAATTCTCAGATTTAGGTGCAAGGCCCATCTTTAACTTTAAAGTTTTTAAATATGCTGCAAAGTAGTTGGTCAGACTGCACTACAATATCAGAGTTCAAAATGCTTGAAGCTTTATATTGTAGTAACAAGTATAGGAAGATATGGAACAAGACAGGTAGGTGTGCGTCTCCGGCTCTTAGCAAGCATCGACATCAAGTAAACTTTCCGCAGTGAAAACCTAACACGGAAACCTGAAATTAGGTTAACTGTGTGCCACACACCTCCACCGAATGTAACCCGAGATATTTCACCACGCATTGGCTCATACCTGTCACGTATAACGCGGCGGGCAAATCTTATTTGTGTGCTTGAACGCGTAACCAATTTCAGATCGGAATTGTGATCTCATGATGTTAGGAAAATGTTGGTCGGATAGAGAACACCGTACATCATAGCTCCGGGCTTAACGCGCCTGACTCCGGCAAATAAATGTCTTACACAAGCTTCATTAGCAGATAGATAATGGACGACTGAGTCAGGTTGAGGGGGTACTTTCTCTATCTATTCTCAACCGACACATTCGCTAAAACATCGTACGGAACAAGTCAACGTGAGAAACGCTTTAGGCCGAACGAGGTTCCTCGAAATGAACGCGATAAGATTATTTTACATAATTCAAAAATGGTGTTAATTAGTTGAACGTACTATGATGGGAAAATAATGAAAGTCATTGAACAAAACAATATAAACTGAAGGCAGCAGAGTGGAGATGATAGAAAGCATACTGGCAAATAATGTAACTTTTGCTAGACTGTTCAAATTTTGCATTTAGAACTTTTTAATGCCGGAATCGGTGACTTCCAGAAACGTAGTTTAATAATTAAGATCAAATTTTCATTTAAGTTAAGGAACTTGCGTCGATTGTTGCGCTTGTTTAAATGAATTTAGTCCCTGGAAGCTCCCAACACGCTGCAATACTGTGCGCTAAGAACTAGAGTGAAACTTAAATCCATTCAGCAGCCTAGAATTCCCTAAAAGAAAGCCTTGACCAGAGTTAAGCCTCGTAGCTTAATGAAGGTAAGTGCTCGCCAGAGCTGCAGATGCAAAGGCCGAAGGCCGCCGTTACGCAGCCTGTGCCGCTAGATAAGATCAGGCATAGAAAGTGAGAGTAGCGTCCCGGATGGCCCTCAGCTACGGGAATAATAAGCACAGAAGCGCCGTAACTCGTTGTCTCTTTCGCCTCGTGCGAGATAAAATGAAGTCGTCACAATTATTGTTCTAAATATGGCTAGAAGTAAATTCCAAGAAAATTTAAATTACAAGATAAATCTGAAATTGTTTCACAAAATGATAAGCCATTTATTAATTCAAGTAAGGTAGAATTTATTATGAAACGATTTCATTATCAGGAATAATCCTTTACATTTTTGAGAAATAATGTGGCAAATGATATGAAAGATAAAATAATATGTACATATTTCCAGTTCAAGTTTAGGCGCTATGCGAATACTATCACTCGCGTCTTTGGGACAACTTGCGTGATGTATTTCTTTTGCTTTTGTATCTACCTAGTGAGAGAATAAATTGATCACCTGAAGATAAGGCGCCCATGCAGTGACACCCAAAGAAGTGGCACTCCAACTTTTGAACCTCAAGAAAAGGTCTTCTCAAGATTTTTTGGAGCATTAGAAACAGGAATTGAAAAGTCAATTGATGAAATACTTTATAACACTTGAAAATGAGTAAAACACAAAATCATGGTTTATAGTAGTAATTTCCATCGCCGCGAAATGTGACCATTGAATTATAAGGAATAGAACATCTGCTTGTCTTGTTTAACTCTTAACATGCCACAGAATAGTTTTAGTAAACTCTGAATAAAGATTGCCGTATCATACGAAATAATCTAGTTCTATGAGTAACCTATGAAGAAAAAGCTCCTAGTTACATGAGTGAGTGGGAGTTTTCTTCATGAGTAACTTTTCAAGCTCAAATTTGCGAGTCATTCGAATGCCATCGCTCCCATCTTTGGGGCAACTGGATTCTGATAATCAATCAAATGAAGCAATCAAATGAATCTGATGAATCAATCCTAGCAACATTTGGGGTGCTAATTTTTCAGGTGATTCAAAAATATCTAGACAAGAGGACAAGAAATGTTCCAAGTATAATTCGAGAGATGCTGAGGATCTACTGTGGTGCACAGTTGTCTCAAGGAAAATACCATAGAAATAACAGGAAAAGTGTAGACTGTCGACTAAACGTCTTCCTTCTCGATGGGGATATGGGTTTTGAAAGTTCAAGCAGCCTATAGTTTAATAAGTTTTGCTTTCACTGAAGTTAACATGAGTTGTTAGCAACAGCACTCACTTTACTACAGGAAACTGTAAAAATAATGGCTTGAGTCATGAGCTGTCGAAGTCCATGTCTCAGGCATGGCCGAAATGTAGGATCAAATCTCACGAGCACAACTCGACTGCATGTGAACAAAAAGTTGCTATCGCTGTCTCGTCGTCTGACCTAAGTTTTTTGGGTACAATATTAACGATACAAACCTGCCGTGTTTACAGCCTCGTAAAATCAGGTCAACTACGAGACGTCAGACTGGCTGCAGGAAATGTAGTCTCCATTACCTTTTTTAGAATAATGTGTAAAAAATAGCTGAGTCCAGTTTCTGACCAGAGAAGTAAAAAATGAATGAGAGTACTTGCGGCTAGTT
This sequence comes from Platorchestia sp. MABIK, assembly GCA_014220935.1. Lineage (NCBI taxonomy): Eukaryota > Metazoa > Arthropoda > Malacostraca > Amphipoda > Talitridae > Platorchestia > Platorchestia sp. MABIK. The sequence continues at coordinate 60,857 of JACJUY010001894.1, read as the reverse complement.
TTATACAAAATTACATGTAATCCAATGCCATTTAAGTCAAAAAATAGAAACTTCTCGCTTTCGTTTCTTGTCGAAAGATCATCTAAAAAAAAGTAACCTTTGTACTTGCAACAGTTCTAGGTACTTGTTCCAACGGCGAACAAATTTGCACAAGTATTCGAGTACTGCATATCTGCACCCTGGGCCTTCATTTTCTGATATCCTCATTAGAACGGGATTCACGAAAATTACATTTTGTGGTACACAGCCTCAAAGCGCAACGAAAAAACATCAGAAGATATGAATAGAAATCAAATTCACTAAATTCCGCCGCCAAAAGTTTTTCCAAATATGTACATATTTTATGGTGCACTAATTATTGATTTGACATTTTGCTTTCGTGTACTTAGAGCTCATTTTTTATTTACAAGTTTCAACACTCGTATTATCAGAGTTTATTATTCATTAAGTTCGTTATTCATTGTTATTCATCAAGTTCGAGTACAAAGTCTCTTCAAACTGTACGTTAGATGAGTCTTGTTGAAGTTCTTTGCTTTTAAGTCACAACCGATAAGAAACTTTCAAGCTGGTGAGAGTGAAACATTCATGATATTTAGAATATATTCTACGGAGGCACAGGTGTGTCTTGAAAGATCTCTTCGCTCCTACACAATCATAGTTCGGTCGATGGCATGATAATGAGGTGAGCGAATAATTTTTAGTTCATCTCACATAATTAATTGACTTTCGTATTGCTTAAAGTGAGCTCGTTTTCAACAGTTAACTCAGAGCTACTGCAAACTTGCTCAACAGACCCATTATACAGATACGAAAAATAAATGGAAGTAGACGAGCATGAAAAAGTTAGCAATTGCTACCGGGATGACCTATGTTGGTTTGTTAGTTCGGGGTTTGGCGCAACACGCTTCGCAAAAACGAGTTTTCTTACGAAATGGTGACCTGCAGGCACAGAAAGAGGAGCGTAACTAAGATTTTAAGGAGACGCTAGTAAAATCAAATGATACCCCACTTCAGCCAGTTATACTTGTGCACTTGTTCAAATACATGGGTAACTTACTAACTTGCGGAGAAATCCGCAAAAAATACTTCAAAAAAGGAAAAGTTGAAGAAAAAGCTATACCATTGCTGGATACTTGAACTTGAGATAACCCCTCACGTGGGAATAACAACCACTCCTCCTTTTTGAAATGTAAGTGTTTTTCTCTTCAGTCGCTTTGCTTACCAAAATCTTCGCAGTTCCATAATAAAATTCTGGTATAGATGTTAAGCAGAAACTGAAGCACAAGACGCTAAAATAAAGCGATGAAAGAATTTTTTCAATCTAGTCAGGCTGCCACTGCAACAGCGACGTATACAGAGGTATATCAAGTGTCTCTGCCTTCCTACACATGTGTTCGTCAAATATTTTTATAATAGTCAACACAAAAAGATAAACTGTATTCACTTATTCTTTGTGCAATGCAACCTACACACGCTTAACTTAAATTATTATCGACTATCAATCTCTCATTATTATTACCGTTCATAAGCCGCTACGTCATTTTTTCTGAAACAGTCATGCATCATTCCGCCATCTTAGTGAAGGTACATGTCAAATGACTGCACATCCCACAAAAAATGAAGAGAGGGGTGGGCAGCAGCGTATAGCAGATTCAATGGGCTCAAGTACGAGTAAATCTTAAAACACACTCGGCAGGATTGCGTGTGGCTCGGACGTCCCTCGCTGCGCTGCTTGATACATGGTCAGTAAATCATTCAGCTTACTCTGGGGAAATTTTACCAACATCGCCAGGGCACGTGAGAGGTAATTTCACCTCCGGCTAAGACGTTTATTAATTTTTTTTTTGGGATGCATGATTCATTGATGGAGTCTCTGAATGTTTAACCAATATAATTATTTATGTCAGAAAGATAAGGCGTACAATAAACCACTATTAAATTTCGTGCAAAAAGCCTATCTGATGGTAGCTTTGACTTTAACTTTTCTGCGATATTCATCCTCAATAACTTTATATTATCAACACCTGTCATTCTACAGTATATTCAGAATTTAAACAACAGTCAAATTTTCATAGCAATTTTTCAAGTGAAAGTTAATAAGTCAATAGACAACGCCTGTTAATGACAAAAATAGCTACCAGGCATTAAAATTTGCCATCTGCACCAATTTGAATATGCAGTGTGTTAAAAGCTATTGGTACAAATTATGACAGTAGACATAGATACTCAAAAGACATCCTTCACGAGTGTATAGAAATCCTAACATCCAATGTTTTCGAGGGAGCGAATCTCGGATTGAGTAAGTTCTAACTACGGTGAATGCAGTCCCACAGTCGAAACTGATGGAATTTCTTTTGAATACAAGAACTTCACTACGGAATTGGAATTATTAAAGTGGTCGAAATGTCCGACCGCTTCGTCAGTGCAGGCAGGTATCGGCACAGAAGCGATTCCCGGACACAAAAAAACACTCGTGTCATCTACATTGAGTCTTGCTTCTTCACCTATCTTTCCAAGATACATTTCTGTACATTTAAAAAGCTTTAAGGTATTAATTTCGCCGAAGTTATTTTACAATGTTCACCGAGCAGATGACATCTAGAGTAAAAAATATGATCGTAATTTACAGATTTGAGAGGATGCAGAGAGAGAGAGAAATTATCCGAGAGCTACCAGCACGACAACGATTAATGTATGTATTATTACTTATTTCCTAGACAATCTGTTCTTTTGAGTTCTCACATCTATTGTCAAAAGTTTGTATCAAAAGTTGCCGAACACCTTATCAACAGTTTCTTGTGGAATCAACATTCCTTGAACGGGTTGCTAAAATAAAAGCATAACTCATAAAAGAAGTCAGCTGAAAATTGAGATAATAACTCAACTCTTAATTTCAATTTTGCATACACACCTTGCGCGACTAAAATCAGTGCTCGTGAAATGAATTTTGAGCCCGGTTTGAAGCACCGCGAGGCGCGATGCGGGATGGCAGGAGCGCGGTGTCACACCTACTACCAACCTCACAGTCGCAGAGAGACTGAGTTCTACGTTTTCGAACATCAAGAGGGGACCTGCGAGTGTCTCAGGCAAGATCCAATCCAGGATGTCACCGCTAATGTCCTCCAGGAAGCACGCATTGTTTCAACGCGTTGAAAAACTCATGTGGAACAGATTTATTTTGGTCAACCAATTCTTTGGATTTCTTCTTCGTTCATTGCGAGAAAATAACGATTTTTTCAACGTGGCTTTGAATTTATTTCGAAAGCTCACTGACTGGGCGAATCTTTTGAAAATGCGTAAGATGACACGGTCATAAGAGCAAGATTTTCTGATGGAATCATAGGGGCAGGATTTTCTGAAGAAAACACCTTTTAAATGAATGTCATTTATTCGGGGAAACTAATGAGTTCATGGAAATCATTTCGCGTCAATTTGTTTTGGATTCAACCTTGATGTTGATTATTTGCATGTAAAGGAAGTTTGCGTACGAATTTTCTGAAAAATTCAATGAGCAAAAAAATTCAGATTCGGAAATAGTGAACGTAACTAAAACGAACTCAGAGCGAATATCAAGAAGACTTCCTCATCCAGATTTTATCGTACAAGAGGCTAGAGCCAAAATTTGAGAACCTATTTTTCCGTCTTCTATTGATTACAGAACAATTATTGTTTTCATTTTCATCTTTACGAAATTGAGTTTGCACCCGTTTTTTTTTTAATTTGAGAATTAGCACACGGCACTTGCATTTCAAGCCCACAGTAGATGGAGCAGAAATAAACGATAATTTTTTGAACTGAAAA
>JACJUY010001894.1:42585-53523 GCA_014220935.1 Platorchestia sp. MABIK | reverse complement strand
GGCCTTGAGATTCTTGAGATTCTTTGGCCTTGAGATTCATTTACAAAAATATTCCATTAAATATAAAGCTTTTCGACCATGATATACTATGCAGATTCTTAAATGCGAGTATTCTATTTTTGTAGCAGCTTTTATTGAATTGCTACGGGAGGAATTCCTAATTCTCCAACCATCTAAAGTATAAAGAATTTTTAGAAGTTTGAAGGATCGAGGAATGCAGCCTATTTGCTTTATGGGGCAATCACCATCACCAGTCAGGATAAACTCTCGGGCGCGGAACGGAGAGAAGAAAACTTTCTCTAGGAACTCTGCTAGCGGTTGACCACACAAAGAAAGACGAAGAAGGCATCCATGACTTCACATGCATCATTGAGACCGTAGAAATTCGACAGGTGATAACTGATGCGAGACTGACCGTCTGTGCAAAGGATTATTCTCCAGCCTTGCATTGCAGTGGAACGTCAATGCAATGAATTTAGAATTTTATTATCGATTACGGTGATAAAGTTTTACGCATGATCACGTACTCTGCTTTGACGGAACATGAATCATCAATGAAATATTTATGCACTCATGACATATACTGATTATCAAGGGAATACGAACGATTAGTATCAAGATTATTACATTTGCCTTGTGTGCGTCCACACCTGTACATAATAAGTACTGATGGCTAGTGTGTGTGTAAGATTTTGGAATACAATTTTTGTGAAGCGGTTTGCAGTTCTCCTTCGTTCACCTCGATTTAAAGCCCGAATTCCAGTCTACCTCGATTGAAAAATTTGTCACAATTCAGGACCTGAAATCGTGTTGTAAATATTTGCTGATCATTTACCAAATTTGAAAATGAAATGTTTGGGTAAAGATCAATTTTAAATTCCGAACTTTGAACATGATTTTCGATGTTTTAACCTCTCCATCGTGAATTTTATCGAACGAAACGATTAATTTTGCGTCAAATGCAGTAAAGCACGAGTCAGATGTTTGAGATTTTATCATTCAAGTTCACATTGAGTTNGTTTTAGCCCGAAACGTTCTCAGTATAATGAAATTTTTATCAGTGATTTTTGCTCTCCTATTTTTAATCAAGTATATATATCTATATTAATTTTTCAGATACCAGTGATTTCACTTAACCAGAAATGCGAAGGAAGAAAGCCAATCCTTATTAATTAATCCTTATCTAGTGCCATCTGACCAAATAACAAGACCAAAGGGCATAAATTCTCATTTTTTTCTTAAATGAGGCCTTGCTCTACAAATTTTATCAATGCATCATGTTGCTGCATTGTTATGCTCATTCTGGAAAATATTGATGATTTCTAGAGTAAGAAAATGAAACCAAGGTCAATAATCTTCTTCTAGAGGTAGGAAATGAAAAACTTTTGTGATGTTCGAATTATTTAAATAATAAATAATTATTGATTTAATACCACATTTCTAGTCATTGTGAAGAGTGCTTCATAGATGGAGGGCAGGTGGTGTAGAAAAAGGAGCATATGAAATTCTCCGAAAATTCTTATTCATCATCCAGTAACGGTGAATATAAACAAAATAGATGCCAGAGCTAATTCAAACAACCAGAACTTTACTACAGGGCTTACAACAGTTCAGTTACTTCCCAAATGAGATAAGGAATGGCACAGCAAGGTCGCAGTATGAATTTCATGTCGAATTGAGTTTCAAATTTTGTGAATAAAACATGAATTAATTCCACACTTCTAGCATCCCTTATTTCTTCCAAACAAATGCTGTCAGATGCCTCGTTGTCGTGTAATACGATCACAAAAGTGACGCACGTTTATCAGAAGTAGGCACGTGAACGAGGCGGTTTCGGACTCAATGCAATCCAAAATTATCCCCAGTATTGTGCAAAACGCTTTTATCGATGCTCAACCTGAAAAGCTGAAGAAATAACTCGCTTTCTTCTCCATTCTTAAGAAATAATAACATAGTGGTGTTATTTTCTTCACTAAATACACCCAGATTGAGAATGATTACACATGTTTGGTACGAAAAATAGCTCAAAATTTAAATTAAAATGCATTTACCAAGCCAATTACAAATGAGTCTATAAGCTTAAGAACTATTTAATCAGAGCTTGAGAATATTTTCACCTCTATCTTCAAATTTTGGTTGCGAATTTCAAGGATTTAAATGTATTCGAAAATTACATCAGAACAAATGCAACACTTTCAGAGAATTAAGTGGTCTATCCTCGGCACTTGAAAGTTTTTTATGAAAAAGTTTTTGTAAGAAAATGAACTTAGAGGGGAATCAGCGCTAAAAAGATCCCAGCTTCCATGATAAAATTACGCAGCAGACAATTTTTTTGACAATGAGTTCATTTCCGTAAATATTGGAGGTCCCGGCCTAACAAAGTTACAGAGGGGACATTTGACTTCTCACAGCGAGAACATCGACTTGTGGAGAGAACAGAATAATATCATGGCGATTTTGCTCCACATTTTTTAGAAAACAGTTTTAGGGGCTGTGAAACAAGTCTAAACATTTTAAAACTTTTTACCATTGTCACAATTACATTTCAATGACATTAAAAATACCTTCATTCATAATTGATTTTTACTATCAATGGCAATTAATTTCTCTTTCAAAATTATGTTCCTTTGCATCTAAATTGGATAAATTACCTGAGATACGATTCGCTTCTTTTCTGAAATTGATTACTGCGCAGTTTCGGCATCTGGATTCGTATTTATGATGACATATTTTTTTAAAACAATAGTTTAAAGCAAGAAAGAATGCGATTCATTTTGATTCCCTTGTATTTTTTCTAAGTACAGATTGGTGGTTACGCTCATAATTTTTACATTTGAAAACCTGATGATTACACTCATAAATAAATTAGGCAAACGAAATCGGTAACGTTTTAAGGTATTTGAAGTGGGGCATGTAACTGCACAAAATGAAATGTGTGTACGCTTATTTTCATCTAATTAAAATAGAGGATATTCATACGAATTGATTATTTTTCACATTAGTTATTTGCAAACAGAAGCAACCACAAAAATGACAACGTTTTTCTTCAGTAATCTGGATCATCGTTCTCAATTTATCAATGAATTCAGGTCTGTAGTGTCTGTGTGGCGATAAATATAGCGGACGTCATCCTATATTGGAGGGAGACAGTGAGGAAGTCAGTAAATCAATGGTTCATGAGAATGATAATTCCTATATGTGCAGTCAGCTTCATAGGTGAACGCGAGAGAAAATTTTTTAGAGGAATCCCATTCTCAGAGCACTGCCTGCGAGGTTACAAGTACAGTAAGCAGATCGAAATGAAAACAACTTATTTTCAAGGAAACGTGGCGTGTGTGGTTACAACTTTATATATTTTTTAATGAACGCATTGTGCTGATGGCTATAAATTTACCCAAAAATCTCTGACTGTCTTAATTTGAAATGAACAAACGAGGAACATCCACGCAAGTGATTCCGATATGCTCTATTAGCCAATTGATAAAATCAAACCTAAAAACCATAACGTACCAGAGCCGCATTACGTTCTGACTTCTTTTATTATAATATACCAAAGGAAGAATGTTTAGAGAAGAATCTTTAGTAGTTTAGTTGCTTTCAGTAACAAAATTTTCTTTTCTTTACGAGTCAATGCTGTTGACTTTGCTTCTGAGCTCAGTGGGCGAACAAATCATCCGTACGTGAACGTACACTATCATTCCTTTGATCAGTAAATTTGACGTCGCTTTTTGAAAGGTTTGGAAGATTTTACAATTTTACAGAAATAAATGTCACAGATGACATTCTCACATGATGATCTCACATGTGTGTGTTAATATTGCTTAACTCTTAAAAATGTTACAGAAGTGTAAAAAAGAATGTTAGGCTTGTTGTTAGTAATAGCGATTGTAGAACTGTTATCATGCTTATGGTAGTGTTAGTCATAATTCTAGAAGGTTTGTTATTGAGTTACAATCCTGATGAGACCACCGATAATCGTCTCAAGTTAGGTAGTTGAGCTAATGTCTTTTAGAGTATTGAATACGTAAAGATCTAACTGTAACCGCTTTCAGAATTCAGAACGTTTACGCTGAGAAATTCCCGTGCTTTCCGAAGGACCGTCCAAGCTAAAAAATCACCTATGACGCTCTAAGATCGTCGGCGTTGCAATGCCTTTTGGGCGCTCACCCTAAATGGCAGATGCTTGGCTGCATCATAAGCTTGTTGGCAGCGCAAGCGACGTGCAGATGGCAACTACTTTTAAACTTGATCACCTCCTGTTCACGTGATGAGCTCCGGCAAACGGACTAACAGTTTTGGTCCGTTTCTCTTCGCGGTGAAATCTTGATGTCCACAAAGTCTCATTACAGTAACTTATTTCAGAATAAGATGGTTAGAAATATGTTTACTTCAGTGGTTCGATCGAACTACAGGATGCACAGTACTGAAATAGAAAGAATATCTAACCTTTTATTGAATCTTGGATAAACTGACGATATCCGTACTCTGATGATTTACAAAACAAATAGCTCCTTGTTTAGATATATGTTAAGATATTAACTAACTTTACTGATTTTTTTCATTGTTATGCTATCGACATTGAGTAAATAGGGTACAAGAGGAGGCTCTCCTAAGGGTTGATACTCAGCCCGGAGAATATTCGTGTTTAACTCGTTTTTGTGTGATTCTTATCTCTCAGAGAATGCTTCCAGTTCAGATTAAAAAATTGTGATGTATACACTGAAGATAACCAAACAGGTTTTTCTTAATAAAATTTTGAGACGGAGATTTTACTAGTTCCAAGCAGTACAAATTCGACATCAGCTGCTGCGGAAGGCTGTGGTTGCTAAAATACCATTAGCGCTTCCTACCTAAGGTCCAATAGCAAGACAGCAACGGAAGGGCCAATGCAGGTGTGACTACGTTGACTTTGCTTCTCAGCATTGCGTCAGCTGCAAAGCTGGCAAACCGGTCCAAGACGACTAGTTTCGCATTTTTTTGTACTTGTTCTCATTAGGTGCACGAGTTCAATTCTGTTGGCAACAAATTCAGCAAACCGAATTACTTGTAAGATACGTAGTGAGTGATTAATCTCTTTCTTAAAGATATTCAGAGAGCTTCACAGTTTTTTCCGATTTAACCGAAGGTTGAACATCTTTGGAAGAAAATCGTCGCCCGAAGACTATTTTGACTACATAGTTAACAAATCAAGACTTTGTCTATTCATCACTAGGATTTAATTAGGGGAACAAGAAAGCAGATGCAATATTTAGAGCTGCTAAGCACCAATCCCTGCCGCTCGTCGTAATTGCTTGGAGTTAACAAAACACAAGTGCTACTCACCAATCGACCAACAAAATTAATGACAGTTTTGTCTACTCGCTGGCTCATATTGTTCTGTTTGTTTGTGACAAAAATCAGGTTGTCTCACACAAAATGTGTTTAGAGGAGTTTTCTTGATCAACTGTGTACGGATATAAGTGATTTTTTGTATGGATGCGGTTAATCTTAAGTATCTTTTATTCGAAACGAAAATTTACTTGAAATCCCTACTTCTAATCATATGGATAAGTTGACAACCGATCAATATCGAGTCATTTTCTTGTACAAATACAAGTGGGATCATTCGGACGCCGAATCCTTACGAAACATTAAACGAGCTTTTGGTAGCGATGTTGTTGATACCAGGACTGTTCAGAGATGGTTTCAAAAATTTCGAACAGAGACTCGACATCCCTAGATCTACGGTTCCCAGGAACCTCTAGAGCCACTGTTGACAAACTGCGAAGTTTGAATTATGAAATTTTATCTCATCCTTCCTATTCTCCTGATATCTCTCCAACTGATTATCACTTGTTCGATAATTTTGAATTTTACACACAGGATAAAACATTCTCAAACAAAGTATCGTTGAAGCATTTGAATAGTTTATTCGTGAAAAAAAGACAACTTCTTCGAAGATGAAATATAAGCTTAAAGGAAAACGTTGGGCGAAAGTCATGAAGAAAGAAGGATCATACAGCGTGATTCTAAATATGTGGCCTAAAGAATATTTAATAACTTCTATATTAGTGAATGGATTGAAAAAAGCAAAATACTTGAGAAATTGTGAAAAATGTCAGTTTTATTGAATATGTTTGCAACTTAGATTCACAGTCTGACATAATAGCAATCTTTAAATGAAAAATGCATACGATTTTAGCGTTATCCCAAAAATGACAAGCTGGACTAAAGAACACCTCATGTTCTCTTTGAGATGTCATCTTCCCTCTGCCCTACACCACCCTTGGATTTTTTCCTTTGGGGATACCGTAAAAGAAGAGTTTACCGTGAAAAATTACCAGATCTACACCAGCTCACGGCATCCATATGGAAAGAAATCAAGTGAATTAGATCTGATCTCACAAGTCCCGAAATGAACAGCCCGCCGGATCGTGCCGTCTTTTGTCTGCACTCAGGGGGGTTGCATATGAAGAGTATTGTATTCAAAAAGTAATCAGAATCAAACTATCATTTTTCAGGATTTCATAATTACTCTGTTTTTTTTAAAATCCATTCATTAATTTAGGAGTTATCAAGTACTAGTGAACACTGCCCTTCAAAAATTGCGGGATTCTATATTTTCAATGTACACCAAGGGTATTATTAGGTAAGATTCTTTTAAGCCTCATATTTAAAAACCTCTTGTATCTTGATAAAAAATAAATACATTACTACTGTTATTTTCCTTCATTTTTAAATACTTCATTTCATGTCAGACAATCTGATATATCATAAATCTCACTAAGGTTGCGAGCACATTTATCTGCCAGGTTTATTACTTGATGAAAGCATAAGAAATGATTGGCTTACTAACTCACTCGTCATCATAAATAAAATGAATTCATCACATAAGAGGAACCAAATTTGTAAATTCCACACAATTACTATCAGTAGTGTTTTTCTCTCTGCAATGTAATATATGTTTTTTCATATATACATACCGATTATGCGCGAAAATAAAAAATTTTCGGCCACAGCAAGCTTGTTTAAAATCAGACACTAGTTAGAAATATTAGAAACTTATAAACTTGTTTCGAGATCAGGGAAATTTTTAAAAATGATGGCACAGAAAAGCAGCGCAGGATTGGGTTTTCCGCTGCCTAAGAAGTAACAAAAAATACCTTGCAGTTGAGGGCGAGCGCAAATAGCGCTTGCATGCCGCTGATTTAGGCGCATCCGGGCAGCCTTATCCGACTTCGAGATGCTCATTCAGGATGTTTTTGTCCCTTGCTTTCTTCTCTTCTCCTCTGACCACATAACGCAATTACGTCGAATATATTTGCGTGTATCAGCCAGAGCATGTTGGTACTGTAGCCTTGTGAACCTTCTACGTCTTTTTCTGTTGGGAAGAATTTGAGTCATTGCTGTCCCTGTGTTGCGTGTTGGATAATATGAAGAACTGAATGTTAAGTGTAGCGTGTTGGATAATATGAAGAACTGAATGTTAAACTGTTCTATTTTATTCAGTGCTCGGAGTCCATTTTTAAATGTCGCATGTTCTTGTCCATCATTCCAAGTAGTCTAGGTGATCATCCTGGGATAACCGTGAGCAACTTTTGTTCATATTTCTATTGTTTAATTTAAAATGTTTATCGGTAAAACAAAATTAGCTCAAAGTGAATAATATTTACCTCGTGTCTTAACGTAGGTGATTAAATAGGAATGTGCAATGTTTATTGTGAGACTCAATGCCTTAAGCTTGGAAGGCACTTTTAAGGGCTCATCATCTGAAGTAGGTCTCAGATAGAATTTTTCTTTAGAAAATATGGCCGAAGAATCTGCCTTTCTTTTTGAAAAAATACTTATAAATTTTATGGAAACGCGTGCTTAAACCTAAATAAATTTTCGCTAAAGTAATGAGAAGGTGTTCGAACTGAACAGCGAATTTGGTATCGGAACAGTGTTTTCTAAGTTTTTTTTTCATACTGTGGACACAATTTTCGGCCTCTAAATCTCGTCCCTGATTTTTCTGCCTCCATGTTTGGACACAAAGCTGCGTTTCACTATGAAACACTCGCCCTTGTTGTTGAAAGTAAAATTTTTCTTGGAATCGAGGGCAACATTTCAGTGACATGCGCTCGTCACGTGAGCGCGGCGTGGCAGCAGCGCCGCACACCTGCACGCACCAGACTGCCTGGCAGTCTCGCGTCGCCTGCTGCCACCAGGGGAGAGTGCCTGAACTGGCACTGGGCATGTGGGTACTTCGTGCAGCTTAGTGCAGGCACTGCGTGTGGTCATTTCGTGCAGCTTAGTGCAGGCACTGGATATGTGGGTTTTTCGTGGAGCTTAGTGCAGGCACTGCGTGTGGTCACTTCGTGCAGGCCTGGTGCAGTTTAGTACAGGTACTGATTGTGGTCACTTCGTGCAGGCCTGACTGCACCTCAATTGGATGCGGTGACTTCACGGAGGAATGAGTACATCTTAACACAGGCACGGAGTACGTGGTGATTTCATGAAGGCGGGAGTATATGTTTATAGAGGCAATGAATGTATTTTTTCACGGAGGGATAAATACATCTTAGTACAGGCTCTGAGTACGTGGTGACTTCAAGGAGGAGAGAGTTTACATTAATATGAGCACTGAACATGTGGTGACTTCATAGAGGAGTGAGAACATGTTAATACAGGCACTGAGTACATGGCGACTTCATAGAGGAGTGAGAACATGTTAATACAGGCACTGAGTACATGGTGACTTCATGGAGGAGTGAGAACATGTTAATACAGGCACTGAGTACATGGTGACTTCATGGAGGAGTGAGAACATGTTAAAACCAGTAGAAGAGATAAATGAAGGAGAAGACGGGCCAGTAGAAGAGATGAAATTAGCAGAAGTGAAGGCCAGGGAGCACTTGAGCTGGGGCGCCTCACTAGCTTAATACAGACACTGAGTACATGGTGACTTCATGGAGGAGTGAGAACATGTTAATACAGGCACTGAACATGTGGTAACTTGAAGGAGAAATGAGTTAACAATGGTACAAGTAACATTTACGTTTACATTATCACAAAACCAGCAAAATGTAGAGTAATCACCGCAGGTAAAAACAAAATAAAAACACTTCTCTTTTCGATATCTTCTGATAGGAATATTTTCACGTGCTATCATCGTGGGCCATGGCGACTGCCCCAAGCTCATTAGTACAGAAATTCTAGAAGCGCTTGTCGCAAAGCTATGACTAATTCCCGTATATCATCCATTGTTCTCGTGTCTTCACTGACCAACGTCGAAACGTGAAAATATTGATACGTCAAACATAAGCACCGCAGCACTATGTCCAACCAGTACTGTGTATTTAGCTTGTGTTGAGAGAATCTAACACCTCGGATTGTAAACCGGATACGACTCCGCCTGTGTAGTAATGAATTTATTCAATGTTGCTTTTTTAACCTTTCTCTATCAAAAATGTACTTGTAATGTATGATGTATGGGTACATTTTTTGTAAAGCATGGTAGCTATTTAAGAAATAATTTTTGAAGAAAAATTCTTAGCTACCTCGCTGCCGACGGTACAGAATTATGTTATACTGGATGAACCTGTACGTTCGTGTCATGTGGTCATTTACAAACTGCGTAACTTCTACGTAGATAGCTTCCATTATCATGCGTATACATCTTGAGTTTTGTAATATTAATGGCTACCTACGTCACAGAGTAACATTTGTTCAAGAATATATAAAACAACAGTCAATTTTTTAAATTGAACAGTCACCAGCAATTTCTAATTCCGCTCATTTCTTTCATTTCCACATTTTCTATAACCTTGGCTTTCTTGGAGAAATGCTTGGGCTGTCACTTCCCGGATATTTGCCTACATCAGAGAGGGCTCCACATTCGATCTAAAACGCGAGATTTATTCCTTGAAAGATCACACAATGAAACATGAAGAGAATCAAATATAAATGATTTGACACACCGTGTAAAAAGGACTGGCCGGTCTTTTGAGAGGATACTGCATGACCCCGTAGGGCTCCAAGTTTCTTCTCTTTTAATGCAATCCTCTGTTAATAAGGAGGATGCCTTGACAAACCCAGAACCCCTCACGGTTATTACGGCCTTACTTAATGGCTAAACTTGCATGATATGAAGAACTTTTTTCAAAAATTATATACGTGTAGTGAAATGGCCTAATAACATGAAGTTTTTCCTAGTTACTAGACAAAAACTTAAAAAGGTTAGTCATGAGGTTTGTAAAAAATTCATAGCCCCAAAATCAACTGCATCATCAAGGCAACTGGATAGAGTGGCTCTAGAAGAAAACTAAGAGTCATAAAGCTCAAATTAAAAAATTTATCTTTGTGTAACAAGAATTAGGCAACTAACGAATTAATTAACAAATTATCTGAATTTGAAATAATTTACGTAATTTTAAGAATAATTAGACAAAGTACTGCTGAACAGAATAAAATGGATCTACACGCTAGTAGAAATGACATTTATGCCATTAAAATAAACTGTTTTACTTACCAGAACGTATATCCCATGGGACATTCTTATTGTCAAGCACTCGTATATCAGAAATCAGCAGCTTTTCAAGTGTGATTCGGTGGATGGACACGCACACCATCAGGAAAGTACACAATGTTAATGGAGCGTCAAATTTCGATAACTAAGCAAACATTGTGTGCCACTCGAACTCGATGGCGTTTTCTCGAAGTAAGAAAAAAAGGTCTATGATTGGATTCATGATGAATATACACATACATAATACACGCTAATTCTACAAACCCATCACTGAAGACTCGATGATCTATTAGGAGTATCATCATTTGGTTCTAAAATAAGCAAGGGCAAAGGGCTAAGTTTAGAGTCTCCTTGTGTTGGGTCCACGCTCATGGCGGCTGATCACTTCATGGATGAATTAGATGTAGTCGTGATGTATAGTACAAGTCGAGAATAACCAGATACAACTCGTT
>JACJUY010001894.1:5300-40984 GCA_014220935.1 Platorchestia sp. MABIK | reverse complement strand
CAGGAAAAGAGGAGTACCTTTAATTGAGGTCAATAACGCTACCTGCTGTAAGAATAGTGTGCTGGTCATGCTTACGCTTCGGTGCACTGGCTGCCATTGGGTTGGAGGCTTTAATTATTTTTGCCTTACTGCTAGAGAAATTTGTTTCTTTTTGTTTTCAACGTTCATTCGAGATCAAGATATAGGCCGATGAATAGCCCATGACTGTAGACTCGTGCCAGAAGCTGTTGAAGGACTCAATTTATTCTTATTTTGAATAACACAATCACGGGCAAGCTTTCTATCTCAATTTAAATAATTATACCTTAACAGCAAACCTCTCTGAGGCAATATAATGACATTTTCTATACAAAGAGAGCATGAGAGCGAACTTTATAGATCACTCCCCTCATAAAGAAAACAAATTCACAAGGAAATGAAAAATAACTGGTATTACATACTACAGACTTGGTGTCAAATTATCCTGAAATTAATTATCAGTTTACAGGAATATGAAAAGACTGTGATCTAATTGAGCGGTATTACATAATCTCTGGAACAATGTTTCCGAATGCTCAGTTTGGTCTACCTGAAACAACGTCGTAACTTTTCACTATGACACTAATCAACACACAAGCAACTTTCACTATGTTAGACCGAGCTTAAACTTTTCAAACGTTTATCGACCTTAGATTTGGTCTTATTGACCAAAACCTAACCTGAACAAATATACACATGAGGGAAAATGCTTATCAATTCAGTAACAATAATTCAGCCAAGGGTTGGACAGGGTGAGGTGTTGAACGTCCTATCAACTACGTTGTGATTCACCCACTAGTGCACTTACAGCCATAGTGTTAATCTTCGTACTTTCGGAAGTTTTATTCTGTAAAATTTTCGTTTAATTTCCGAAAGATTTAAGCACATAGGCTAGTTGTTTTGAGTGCAAAGTTTAGTTCAGTATTTAGAATCGAGTTCAAGGCGGACGCAATTTAAATTCGAGTACAAGGCTAACGATAGTGCAAGGTTAGGCTTTCCCGTATTCTTAATACGTTTACAAAAATTTAGATCAACTCACAAATTTGAAAAAAAACGGTTGACGTAAAATTGTTGGGCGCTGCTATAGCGTGAGGTCTACCACGCTTGAGCATGAGATCTACTTCTAGCTAGTTCTATAGCGTGAAGTTAGGGTAGGTTAGGTTACTAATGGATATTACCTATTTCTATAAAATTTATCTAGCGATAAACACTCAACTTGTACATCTTAAACTGCTCCTGGGTAGGTGATATTTGGCGGTAGACCTCACGCTACTGCAGCATCAATTGTTGTGAATAAGAGTGAATGACAGTGTACCAGTTTGAAACACTTGACCATTTAATTTACATATGTATATATTCATTTGCATTAATAGTCATACGTCAGATTATGAAGTTTATTTTTAGTGAGTAAAAAATTGTGAAATTATACATCACTTAAAAAATTGTAGCTGAATCATGTATTTGTACCACGGATTTGAGCTTTTATTTTCAAACTAAGTCATATGCTAGAATCAGAGCAAGAAATACGCATCACCTAATGTGAGCGTCCTGTCAAAGAAATCAGCATTCGATATCAGTCGACTTTTTCAATTACCGATAACGATAATCACCTACAAGTCTGTCATTAGCTCTTAGCCTTAATTGGCAATGTGTTTAGTATATATAGCACAGGGGTAGATATCCTGACTAAAAACTTTTTGCTTATGAAAGCAGTTGTGCCCGTAATTTCACAAATATGTTTGCCATTTCATGCAGTGGTTTGTTCAGTATCTATGAGGACTGCCAATAACAAGGACGTTGAGAAACGTTCGAAAATTTATATTTTGGAAATGCATGGACATGAAAATGAGGATATGAAAGGTACTTAGCGCCCCGGCACGAGTACAATATGTGGCAGTTAACTAAACTGATTTGTATGTGGCGCCAAGCGTTCAGAAGGGGTTGCAGAAGGGTGAAATTGGTCCTATTCGATAGGGGAGGTCTTAAAGTTCTTTTTGTCACCTCGTTAGTAACCGCCATACAGTGGACTGATAGCAATGTGCGTTTTCCGTCGAAGCGTTCTTTTCGAATGGCCGCTCCGTTATCGCCA
This sequence comes from Platorchestia sp. MABIK, assembly GCA_014220935.1. NCBI lineage: Eukaryota > Metazoa > Arthropoda > Malacostraca > Amphipoda > Talitridae > Platorchestia > Platorchestia sp. MABIK. The sequence continues at coordinate 38,877 of JACJUY010001894.1, read as the reverse complement.
CTCAACGTGCCTTCCGCGCTCAGTTCAATATTCGACCTGGAAGTCGGGTTCCCGGTTGACAATTTATTGTCTCGTGGATGGACTGATTTAGGGAGACTTTCAATAAGCTATCATTTTGCGTTCTCCCAAGCGTTCGACGAGCAAACAAGCAGCTGCTTTGGGGATTTCCGAGTGCTCTCTGAGACGAATTCTTCAGTCTGACCTTAAACTTCATCCCGACAAATTGGCATGATGGAGCCCCGGCACACACTGCACGACGTTCCGTGGATCTTTTGAGGGAACACTTCCCCGGCCGCCTCATCTCCTTGAGAGGTGACCTTCCGTAGCCTGCTCGGTCGCCTGATTTGGCTCCTGGTAATATTTTATGGGATCACCTCAAATCCCTTCTGCATACCGACCATTTACGGACCCTGGTTCAACTTAAGAACAACATACGCGAAGCCATCAACGATACACGGTCATTCATACACCCATCGAAATGCTTGACAAGGTTGAACGAAATTTAAGAACTCGGCTTGCTCGGTGTAATGACATTGGGGGCCGTAACTTGACTGATACAATTTTTAAAACTGTTGGATAAAAACCTTAAATGATGTGTTACATCATGAAAAAAATGACAAAGAAATCTCTCCTCTTTTTTTATTTCATTTAACCTTTCAAATCAGCAAAGTTAGGTGCCTCCCCTGTACAAATATTTTACGATGCGTTTCTGCACTTCGTGAAAACAGAAAGGGTTATAAAACAACACTATTTTTACGTATAGTTGGGCTGTCTTCGTGAATCATTTTGAGTGGTGCATCCAGGCGAAATGTTCTTAGTCTAACTTTGTTTTTCGTGACACGAGTACTGTTTCCTGACGTTCTTACCGTATTCAGTTTTTATGGATCATATCATTAACTGTCATTCGGCTACAAAGGTTTAACTTCTGCGTGGAATACACCACATAGACTTGGCACTCTTGACTTCCTGAATGTTATCTCGCGTACACGGAGTATCTCGCAATTTAAAAACTACGTAGTATGATTCGATTTTAAGTTAATTTATTTTGCTTATTCTGTGAACGCTTTCAAATACTTGAGCTCGCAGCACTTTCGTTTACAATTAAAAAAAGACACACAACGCTCACGGTATATTTTTTCACAGACTACCACTCACTTTTATAATTTGATTCTGAAAATACTTTAACAATGAACTTTTTAAACACCTATCCTTTTTTTTAGATTCCTCTTTTAGTGTCAGAAAAAATCGAATTGAATTTCACGTAAGAAAGTTCAGCAAACCAATTTACAGATTGGGAGTAGGAACCGACACACCAAGCAAGCAAGAGAAACACTCTTCATTATTATACCAAAGGTCGTTGTAAAAAAAAAAAAAATTTGCCGTCAGTTTGTAGTGTTCAGGTATCCAGTTAACAGAGTGCGAGTAGTGACGGACAGATAAATCAAGTAAACAATTAACTGGATATTCAAAGAGCTCATAAGTAGCATACCCTGGTTCATGGCTTACACGTACATCAAAAAATAACGGTTAAATTTAAGCCTCCTCATGACTCATCTAATTACATCATCGTGAATCATAAAGTTGAGTTTGTAATTATTTATCATGATAAAAACCGCCTGATTGCTGGAACAGCCAAAAAGAAGCGATAAGAGCACTGCTGATACTTGACCGCATCACGAAATTTCCTTACACAGTCGCTCCCTTGTATACTACGGTTCAACTTTTGCGTCTTGGCTGCATCGAACTTTTTCGACACCTGCACACATTTTGCACTGCGCATTACTGGTTGTATCGCAGGAGACTGCGATATAAAGGAATCTTCATATGCTTATTATTTTCATTCCTTTCCTAAAACAAGAAAAACAAGAAAAAAGTAAAACAGAGGTATAACTAAATATATTTTACAATTTTAACATAATGTACATTGTAGAACACCCTCGAGTATTTCGAAAATTAAATTACTGTACATATTGATCAGGATCTGCCTACAATTAAAAATGGGTTATGAGCAGTTAAAATGTACGTTCTGCATTGACTGGTTTTTATAATTACTACCACCAAGTGTTACAAGGGAGTATAGTAAAGGGTGATACAGCAAAGGGTGGGATTGCAACAGTGTGAGGGCCGTTCATCTAAGTTTGAAATATTCGTAAATATTAAAATAAAGGAAAAAAATACTTTCCAGGTTTCCCCCACCACGAGCAGTCCTGGCACCTAACACCGCAATAAACGTTGAACAACTGCATAAATCTCTCAGATGTGGAATCGAATTTTTAAAAATATGTTCATTTTTAAATTGCAATGTATTATTTATTTTACTAACGTTCATCGAAAAATTTACAATTTTATGAATACATTTCTTGTTTCCCTATTTGGACGAATTTTCAGTGTGAATTGCCATATCATCACATTCACTGAACACTGGACCTTAAACACTTCACAATGACTGCAATTTTTTGTTTTTTAATTTCCATTTTTCGATCTTGAAATACGATCGTCCTTTTTTAAATTTTCATTTTAGATGTGAATTAAAAGCTGTAAAGCACGCACTATTGACTGTTTTCGAATGCAAATATCTTTGACGGGACTAGTACGCTGGGTGACATGAAACTAGGATATACTTAATTTGAAAATATGTGCTCAAATTCGTCGTAAAAAGTGTAATCCGTTGAAGTGATGTGTTATTTTCCTCATTGTTTTATTGTCTTTGTACAGGTTGAGTGCACGAGTTTATGGGCTTCTAACTAAATCAGATGAGAGAAGTAGGCCTAATCATACTAGTAATGCTATTATTTAATCAAGAACTTAACTGAATGATTTACGCTCTTTATCGAATAATGGCGGTGAGACAACTTACTCACTGCGGTGTAAATTTTTGTCTCCATCTGCCTCGATCCAAGGTTTGTGATGCAAGACATTCGACATGGGTTCATTATCTTACGAACTTACGCCTTTAGGATATACACAAAAGGCTGTCTTTTTCGACGGCCCTAGCATACTAGTTTATTTATGATAACATAGGAGCATGATCGAAATTTGCTTGAAGTGTCATTAATTCAGTTAATTTGGTTGCATTTTTGTGTTTTAGATATATTATACCAATAAATTTTACCTGCAATAGTAGCTGTGTTTCTGTGAGCATCTTAGTTCATGATACTGCTGTGCCTCTGCCCCCAGAAGAGATAGCAACAGCTGCAGTCAACTACAAGAGTTCCTTCTCTCTGTCAGCAACTGCACGCGAGGGGTCCGTGTGTGCATGATCGCTCGAGTGCCGTGCGTGGCAACAGTGGCTAGCGGCCGGGCGTGAGGGAGAGCTATTTATAGCACTGGTGTAATACATGCACCTCTGCTTTGCTTAATTCTTTCGAGTAATGATGGGAATAGAGTTCAGTAAAAAGTAATAAAACTATTCTTCCGGAAGTTGCTCATTAAACCTATCAAGAGTCGTTGAAATATTAATTCCACTGTGAAAAGTGCGGCCAAAACTAAATGCACTACTATAAAATGGATATGAGATGAGTGACGTGTTCTCGAGACACTCTGATTTATAACGGTTGTTTTGAAACTAACAAATTTTGCGAAATGATCTCAAAAGAAAATGATGTCTCAATAGATACAAAATGTACTCCATTGAAAGGCTGCCAGATGAGTGGAGCTGACTGAGGTAGAACATAGCGTGAGAACTGTCGACTCAGTGAATTCTAATGTGTGTTTATTTCTAATTCGTGCGGTGCTGAGTTCAGATCAGTTCTATGGCTGAAACGTATCTTGAAAAAAAGACCACGTCATGTCAGGGACTTTTCTATTACCCGCATTTTAATAACCAGTACGATCGCTCCTCCAAGCATTGTCTTGTAAGACTGCAAATTCAAATTATACTACAACTGTTTTTTCATTTGTTGTACTATTATCAAGGCAATTTTTGAGATTGAATTAGGTATAGAAGTATTGTAACCAGGCGCAGCCACTTCGAAAAAATTCGCACAGCAATTTTGTAGGCGTTCAAACTTTTGACCCAACTCAAAATGAGGTGAATAGGTCCTTTCTGAACTCATTATTGATCGTGGTACAATTTTCGTTCGTAAGCTTTCTAGTGAGCAGTCCTATCATATCTTGGTCACTTCCCGACATTGACTTATCTCTGTATCAGCAACTGCTGCTCTTGTTTCATGCGCTATCTGAGAAGCTCGAGGAGTTCCACTGATGCAACAGGGAGAGAACTTTTCATGCGTAACAAAATAGTGATAGCTGAACATTCCACACAGAGAACATTTTATGAAAAAATACTCATACATGTAGTTCATTTATTAACATATAATTGTAACTTCTAAATAGATGTATAGATATGAGATAATTTCGACATGAAATTCTTATAGCTGGCAGCAGTAGCAGATCCTGTCAGGCTTGGGTTGAATGAAAACTAAATCATGAATAAAAGTTTTTTATTTTATGAAACAAGTTCACTTTCATAAGCAATCATAAACATTAGATTTTTACATAGATAAATGAAAAGTCGGACATAATGTAGGTGGAGGAAACGAACGCATATGGCCTGGTGGGATGTAAAGGCTGTTCCGTGATTCAGAAAGTTATCCAATGAGTTATTGATTGCCAAAGGTACGTTCATAAAGGAGCAGTGGGCAGCTTTGTATTACATGCACTGAGTTGACCTTCAGAATAAATTCATTGAAATGAACGTTCACATTAATTCACGTCTGTTTTATAAAGTAAAACATGAATTAAATTCTTGACAGATTGTGAGTCGATGTGCTTCCTTGTTAAAATATTCACTCAGTAAATCGAGAGGGTTAATTAAAATCCTGTCTTTGTACTATTTTTTATCGAAGACTGCACTAGATTTCATCGATAGCCATTGTGTTTGGGCACAATCTAATTGTTTTTAGACACAGCAGCAGTTGGCTCACCAAAGTGAATAGCGATTTATAACAGGTTGTAAGGTGAACGATATATCTTCAACTGACTGGCCATCCAAGGTAATCATCTGCATGTATGCAAGGTAATCAAGAATCAAAGTGTAAATAGAATAACGAGTTAATAGCTTAATAACGAGTTAACAAAAAAATACCTGACATCGTGAGGCATTTGATGTGTGCGTGAGTTTTTAAGTGTCCCGTGAATTTTTTTCACTTTTCTACTGAATGCTGGTATGTTTGCAAAGTTTTTGCGGACTAAATGATTCTTTAGCCATCGAAATGTTTTTGTGTTTGAGGTTATCATAGGAAAATCTTCAGTTTCAGTTTTGCTCTTAAAGCTACCTCTGTACTGAGTACAGATACATCGAAGAGGCTCGGATTGATACTGGATTGATCATCAAGTTCTTCTTGTTCTAAATGCTGTCACTGTACGAGAACACTTATGATACGTAAAAATGAAAGCTGTGGCTAATTAATTCATGCTTATTGCTAACTCATCTCGTTTGTGCTCCTAGGACAATCTCAAATCATGCTGAAGAAGACGAACAATGTTCTTGTAAGAAGTAGAGCATTCATGTTGTTGCTTATGTTTGAATTTTGAAAGAAGTTTAACTGAACGTTGAACACGATATAACCCAACAATCGCTATGCGAAAGAAGTTCAAATAAGTGCACAATAGAGAACCTAATATTTATTTTTCATTCATCGGGTATTATCATCGTGTAAACTTATAAAATTTGTAAAAAATCTTGAGCACGGCCTTAAAAACGTTGTTTACTTGCCTCATCAATTGACTCAAAACTTACGATATTACTATTGGCTCTGCCAATGGTCATTAACATTATCATGTCAAGTCTCGCTTTCATAAATAAAATAAGTCGAGAATTATAAGAGCATGGCCTGATCCAAGTTGTCTGAATCCAAGTCACTCACAGGGAACGTGCTCGGCGAGCTGCGCGTCACGTGACACTACCTTTCTTAGCCACGCTTGCGTCAGACAGAAATTAAAAACTGCTCGGCACTGTCAGGGATGGTGCGGCAGTAAAAATAGCGCCTCAGAACAACTTGAAAAACTAAGGGAGTCTTATTGATTTGGAGTGTTGAACTTTTATGAGATTAGTTTGAGCAAGAATAACTTGAATGTTTGGGCATAGAATCATAAAGGGTGTAGATAGGAATTGCTGAATTTACTCCCAAGTTTGTTTTATTGCCAGTGTCGAGGGACAAAAATTTACAAGCTATATATCAACCGGAACAGAAACGGGCATGATTCTGAGGGAACATTTTCTTAAATATCACTTTTGAAATAACTTGAGCTAACTTCATACTCCATATTATCACGTCGCAAGCAGTTATGCATTCCGTCGATATCTTTACGTTGTATCTACAGCAATAAAAAGTGTCCCCGATAGCCCGGGAAGAGCAGAAGTGGGTGAATTAGCACCCGTGGATCAGCTGATTGAAGTTCTGCTCTAGTTCCACCAGGCATGAAATCCTATGCCTGAGAATTAATTCGGCTGTGCATTCTCTTTAACATGGGAAAGTTAAATTCTGAAAATTAAATGAACATCGGTACCATCAGTGCCCATGAATAAAGGGAATGGTGGCGCATTTCCAATCAATGGATTTCTGTTGACAGACCTAACGGCGTATATTTGTTACGAAAATTAAACCAGATAAAAATCTGTCCTAACGACTAAATTGCAGGCCATAGATGAAATAAGAATGTTTTCTCCAGTGAAAATGGCACATAAGAAAAGTGATTTTCGGTTATTAGGTAGAAGGGAAAGAGTTTTTGAAGAAACACCAACAAAATCTAGGGACTACTGCTTGGGATTCGTGCGCGATGTTGTAAAATGATGGTCACGATTAATTGTTGACGTCTTTCTCCCCACTCAGTTAGTTATTGAGATCTCACTCAACGAACTAATTCTTACTTACTTCGAGAAATTTATCCCATATACTGCCGAAGTAAATCTTGCACATCGGCAATGTATTGAACAAAATTCAAACAAAACCGCAACATTGAGAGGCCTCATGCATTCCGCTTGATCATCTTCATATGACAGCGTGCTTCTTAATATTGCGCTTCAAAGATCGAAATCACTTGATTGTGAGGTATTAGTTACTTGATTTGGGCCTCAACTTCACAGTCATCATTGACTCAATGACTGTACTGTTGTTCAGAATGCAGGGCGACAGAATGTACAATGACAGGAAATGACTAACCACTAAGGAAAACGTCAAAACCGATAAAGAGAGATAGCTAAGAGAAGCCTCAAAATTTGAGTTACTTTTAAAAACAGTGCTTATAGTGATGAATCACGCCAATTCAGTCATCAGTTCAATCTGGATAGGGAAAATTAGCAACTTATTTTGTCGAATAGTTGTACTTTTGCAGATTTTTTATCGGTTATAAAGCTAGATCGAAGCACCTATTGAAGCCTCAAATTAGGAGGCAATGAGGGGATATTATAATGTAGTTACTTATTTTCCCCATTTATTTGAAGAAAGATTCCAAGTTCGATCTTTTTTCTGGTATTCACCTATAACTAATATGTCAAAACTTAAAATCGAGGAAAATTGCAAGAAAATTGTTGTTTTATTATGACGACGTTTTTAAGTCCAGCTCTATCACCTAGTTGGTAAAAATGAGTAAACTTCTACAACAAAATTGAAATAACAGTAAATGAGAAAATTTTTAAAATACAATGGAAAATCAAATCGAGGAAGTTTAATAAACACGCATGACGTCACGAATTTTTTTATCTAAGCGGCAGGGCACAGTTATAGAAGCACTCGCACGGTAATTCAGCTAGCACACCCATTCCATTTAGCAGTACCCAATGAGGCTGAAACATGCGCTGTTCCTAAGCTTATTTAAAAATTTAAGAATCAACTTCAACTCTGAATAATCTCAGCATCTTAGAGTCACTGCATATTTTTCAGCAAAATCATAAACTGAGTAATACAGACAACTCGTACCGCCTCCAAATACGAAGTTAACAGATAGTCATAGTCATAGTCGAAAAATCTGCTTCTTAAAACAAACTTGATTTGAGTTTTCTTTATATTTTTTAAACGTTTTACATTCACTGTTTTTTCCTCTTTCATTTTAGAAATTCACTTTCTGTCACTAAACTGATGAAGGAGTTGGACTCCAAAACGTATTTTTAAATTAATATAATTGATTTTCTAGGAATTTCATTTGCTTTCAAGTTCTTAGTTAATTTGTGACTCAAGTAAACCATTTACTTGTTGGTTTAAAGTGTACACAGCTATCCTCTCAAGACTCGCCTGAATTATTTTGCGAGCAATGTACGTTTAATATGATGATATCTCAGTTTACCCTCCCTAGCGTTTATTGTGTGTCCTCCAACCTAATGATGCTCTATAGGGCAAAAAATAATCGGCAAAGTTTTTGTCAGAAAATTAATTCACGTGTGCGGACAAATATCTATAAATGTAGAATGCTTCAAGACAGTTATCAAGTTGTGATCATTGTATGAGGATGAAAACGGGAATGTATAGTAAAATCAAGGGATCTTTTCCAGATAAGCCCCGCCACTAATGCAACACATAAGTTCACCAAATCGACTTCAAATTACTCTCACACGAACGGCTAAAACATTCTTTCGTTCGAGAGTAATTTGAAGTCGATAGATGCATTATTTCGAAAGAGACAAGTGGGTGAACTTATGTGTTGCATTAGTGGCGGGGCTTATCTGGAAAAGATCCATTTTAAGGATTACGGAATCCAGAGAATGCACAACAATTTTACGAGTAAAATAAACATTTTTACTTGCTTCCATCTCCGTTAGTTTATATGATATGGAAATACGAAGTTTAAACTTGTTTTCACCCACGATATTCTACAAATGAAATATAAATTTGCGAATCTGTGGCTTTGATATCAATTATCAAAAGAAGGTCTTGACCACATTCCTATATGAATCAGAACTTGTTAAAAACAAACATAGTATCAGGCGTGGGTTTGACTGCACTTGGATGTCGAACTAAATAAAAGATTGAGTGAGTATATCACATGCAGCATCACAAATACATTTTTCCACCTGCAAAATAAACAGTAATATGGAGATTACTACTCGTGTGTATAAAATAAACATTTTGATATATCGGACCACAGTAAATAATGCCACTGTAGATATCTAAAGTACTCGAGAGAACGCACTCCCGTTTCGATGCTGGATCCATCTGAAAATCTAAACAGTTTTGAGATGAAATACAAAGAATACAACCACTTAGACGATTAATGAAAAGGGTTAAATGATCTTCTAATCGAAGGCTAGTACGTACATAAATTTTCCCATGGTGCAACTCCAAAAGATGTTTATTCTCCACAGGCGCAGAACGTTATGCGGCACTCTGCCGTTTCTCTAAACAAAGTATTGCAATAAAATGTTGGTCTTGCGTAATGGAATTCTGCAGACACCTACAACGATTTTCTGATCGTACAAATAGAGCAACAATTCAAATCTAAGGCTCATTTGAGCAAAATGGAACGGTTTCGTTTGAACCGAGTTATACGTGTTCCCCTAGAAAATTGTTATTTACAGCTCAATAAATCTGTTTGGCTACTTTTCGTTCGTAGTGGGTCTGAATTTGACTCCGACATCTCTGTAAGAGGTTCTTCATGTTTTATGCATTCATCCTGTCGGTTCATGACGCCAATGCAAGGAGGAACAATTTGCTCGTGATTTTAGAGGTAAATTAACTTTTCATTTTCCTAGTACTACCGAAACGAACCCACTTCGCATTTATGTTTCCGTAAAAATTGTTATGTTATTTTTTCCTGGAGGTCTCTGAATCACTGTTGTTTCTTATGAGGTCAATAAATAATATTTCTTTGAGCGTAAAAAAGTTATTTCGGAAACCAAAGCTAAACTACTTCGGAAACTAAATAAGCAGAGTAAGGGTCTTAAGGTTCACAAAAGACGCTTCGAGATAAATCTTACAATGAGCGGTATGTAAATTACCTATAGCGAGGTTAATGCAACGACATAAACTGAATGATAAGATAAACGTTCAGGAGCAAGATAGATGACACATTCATTTTATCTGGCTTATTGTGGTGAATTTGGGCCTGCTTAAATTCGCCGTTCATAAACGTTTTGAATCAATGTAGGTAAATCTGTCCGCTAAGATTATTGCGATCTCGATCAATAAAGCATGAAATGAGAAGACTATGCGAAGTAGAAAATAACGGTAGTACATCATAGCTCCACGCAGGGTTACATGTACTAAAGGTTGACGATTTTATGTCTTAGGCTACGACCGACGTAGCAAAATCTGTAATCATGGATGCAACGTAGATAGCTGCAAGTAAGTCAAGGGTAGCGTAAGAGTTTTCATGAAAATTTATTTTTCACCCTTTCTTCATTGCGTTTCAGCTGATAATGAAATTTTATCTCCTCTGTGGTTTATCTGAGTCGTTTAGAACTTCATACATCTTTTCAGTTTACTCAGAAATTTAGTTCATAAACGTGCAAATATTGATAGTCATTTAAACATAACTCAGGAAACTCTAGTCCTGCAATGTTAAAGGAGAACTAAGTGCTGACATTTTAAACATCAGTGAAAGAAACTGCTAGTTTGGATGAATGTTCACCCTCCAGTGCAAGGGAGCGTCCTCGACTACGACGTAGCCTGGTACTTCTTGGACGTGATGGTAATCCTTATGACCTGATTCGAGGTTGCAAAACAGCACGTCAACGTCCAAAGAATGCACTGTAAATCGTCAATTGAGCCTAGTTCTGAGTTCAGTTTTGTGTAAGAGCCTGAGATAAATATGAACTATAAGGAGTTATCTATTCAGTGATGTGATATACCTCGTCAACATTTCATTACACGTTGTCACTTGGCCAGAGTCAGGATCTTCTTATTCTCCTTCGCTTGCTTATTTCACCTCGCATTTAATGCCAAATTTTTCAATTTCTTTGTTCTACTATATTTTGCCTAAATATTTATTTATAATATTTTTTTTTGTTCACTGTGACTTGATGAAGCTAATAAGTTTCTCTGAGAATACAACAATAATTCTGGTATAGAAGTAACGATGTGTTGTCATGCAGAGACAGCAAGGTATGTATTTGCAATCCCTGACCTAACCAAGCAAGGTTCTCGATGAGAATAGCATAATTTTTTCAGTCCTTCAAAGCGTTTCCTGTGCGTCACTGAACGTCATGTCACCTAGCTGGCCTCGAACCAAAATTTGCGAAAGAGATTCTAGCGTTACGTGAAATAACGTGGAAAAATTCTCAGTCCGCCTACTATTTTCTTGACAGCAAGATTACACTTACGCAGTTTATCACGCCCCAATTTAAAAAAGATGTCTTAATATATCTTTTCAGTCTCTGTTTACTCACAGTTGAGAATTACGCTTCATAGTAATTGATAGTGGTGGGATTGCAGTATAGGATGGGGATAACCTCATTTTGCTGGAACAATGCATTCAATAAAGGTTACATATTCGTTCTTCACACATATCTATAATTTCAATGGTCACTCGTGGCAACAAAGAATTGACTGGCTTGCCACAGGCAAGCTATTTCCAAGCGACGTTTGCTTTCGACCTTTACACAAACACAAGAACACGCCGTATTTGACTAGGCGTGCATGTCAGAATGACTATACTGTATTATCTAAGACAATTGCCTGTGATGAGACAAAATGCGTCAACACTGCAGACACTGCGCTTCATTTTAGCAGCTATGACTTCACGAAGTGCAGCTGTGACTTTTTAAAGATCACACAAAATATAACAAACGGTAGCAAATGTGACTTGAGTGATAATCAAGTCCGAAAATGATGCTCTTATCAACTGAGTTCCGCACTCGCGTTTCAAAATATAGGACCTAATCCCTTTATTCTACAGTCATAAAAAATTTAAATGATTGCCACCGCAGCTTTTTACAGGGTGAGCGCCAAAATGAATAAATCACAGTATTCACTGTCATATCTCACCCAACGTAGCAGTCACAAATTTGAAAATAGCTTCCAGTTTCTGGCGTCTTATATGTAATATAGTTAAACTCAACGGTAGACGAATATCACTGTAAAGCGTCAGCATAAAAAAATTTGTCTTCAGCCTTGAGTGACTCGAGCTCCAGAACTGGTGCCAGCCCACATAGCTCAGGCATACTCTGGAGATGCGTTAAAATGAGTTCTACGCAATTACGCCTTACCAAAATGAAGTGTTTTTCTCATGCATTTGTTCTAACCAAATTGAAAGCATTGATGCATTCGCTTCGAAAATTGTTCGGAAGAGTATGGGAAAATTTCCTACTTTAAAATACTGTTGGATTTACGAATGAGGTATCAAACAATTGTAAAAAGAACAACAGCCCACAAAACTTTCATTATTCAGCTAAATCAAAGTAGTAACTGTAGTTGAACTGAAAAAATGAGCTTCTCAGTGACCGTGACACTGAACAAGACTATAGGGCAAACGAATGGTGCACAGAACTCCGAATGATATGCACTAGTGACTAGATTGTACCCGTGCTGAGGTCTTTGACAAGGCGTCTATGACGTGGGCAACTACATTAAAAATAATCTTTTACGCTCATATGGACGATATCAAAAAAATTTGAAAATCAAACTTTGAGAGAATATTATTTTACATCCGTTAACAAAGAAAATGACGTAAAACGGTGAAGGATTCAACAAATGGCATATCTTGATAAATAGGGGCCAAAATAAGGCAAGTAAATTAGGCAGAGTCTTAATTAAGTAGAGGAGTAAATCACTTTTGTAGTTCAAGGCAAAGTAAACTAAGATACGTTTAACTCTGAGCCATTCGCTTAGAAAATTTAAAATATTTCGCTCGGTAACATATCTACAGTAAGGACTTTCCAAATCGTTTCTGTCGGGAATCTCACTTTTCCACTTTTCGATTTATCATAAAAAGATCGCGTGTTTTGCTGTGAAGGTTACGTCAAAGTTAAACTCCCGATTCCCATCTCTCTTCGAAACGTTCCTCGACCACACAGGAGCTATCTCACCTGCACACTTGGCGATGCGGACTACTGTCCACCTAGGTCGGATTTATGTTGTAACCGGTCTTCGTATCGGATAAATGAGCAGTACCTGAGAAGAAAAAATTGGACTTTCCTGAGTAGCTGTACGGTTTTTCTATTCAAATCATCAGACTTAAAATGCAAGAATGAAAATGTAAAATCTAGTATTCAGTTACTCAGTTAATTTCTCCACGTGTCTGTATAGTTTCCCTTATAAGTTATATAACATGCTGGTATTCCCGATGTACCAATAGATTATTGATCTTACCTTCCTGTCAAATAAAGAACATTATACCCCATTCTTTAATGGACGTCGATAAGGCTCTGGAGATCCAGTCGTTTCAGAACATTTAGTCTCTTGAGGCAAACATTCTGGGATTACGTAAAATAAAAGTTCACTCATTACGCACACGTCAACTGCTCAAGGGTTCTGGGCACCACTCGCTAAAACCAGGAGATGACGACGTCACTCATAAGAAAATTATTGAAGAAGTTGATCGTGAAGAAGTAGACAGAAGGCCTTCAATAACTCTCACAAAACCGACGCGTTCTGAGTTACTGGAGCTAAATATCTGAAAATGTGCATTTATCCAGCGATATTTCCTCTCAAGCCTAAAGACACTCCTTCTGAGTTTGCCAATGACGGTGCTAGAACACGATCCTTCAGGAAGCAAAAAGTCATCCGCCTGCTTTTTGCGTTCAACAAGAAAGTTTTTACTCACGTCTCGCCACACGTCCCCTCATCGACCTCGCGCCAATTGCTAGCATTTGAGTGCAGCCGAACTTAAATGAACGTCCACAATTTCTCTTCCATGTCCCAGAACCACGGCTTGGTGGCACAGAAAACTGCACGCGTCTCTTGTAAGAATAGTAAAGCTTTCTTTTAACGTACGTTGAATCACGAAGTGGCTTACCAATTGGGTATAGTACAATAATGATATCAGTTTAGACAGAATTCCGCTGAAAAGTATAGTATTTAACGGCAAAAATTACGATTCAAATGGGAATAAAACTCATCGGAGTCCTGCTCCCAGAGAGTTTGGCTGGTGAGAAGGACTGGTGAGAAAATGAGAGAGAGAAACAAATAAGTGTATGAACGAAGTATGAGAATTAAAAAGTATCGTAATGAAGTAACCAAAGATTTTGAGTGCAATTTTAACTCATATTGCAGGCCATTGTCAGAAAAAACGCGTCGTCACGAGAAAAATCATTTAATACTTGTTAAAACGGGAAACGCATACGAGAATCAGCTAAAAATATCTGCCAAAATAATGCTCACTTCCTTCGTAAGTATGGAGTCTCTAGGTTATGCTTGTCGCTGAATTTACTCCCTAGTTATTTTTGTCTCATATTATTCGAGTAATTCTTGGCTATTTTTACCTCTAATAAGCTTTCAGCCATTCTATAACTTATCACAAATTTGTTTCTTCTCTACTAGCAATCTTTTTTAATTTACTTTTAGTCTACTGCATTTTAAATCCTTCCGTATAATACATTTGTTTTTTTTTAAATGTTTTCAGGACTCATTAAACCACTGGCAGTTGGTTGCAATAAGATATTTTCGTAATAAAAGTTCAGATTCCTGAGAAAATATCTAAAATTCCTGAAATAAAAAACGGGTAAGGGAGTATGTGTACATAATATTCTTGGAGCATAGGTAGTGAACGGTATTAAACAGGGGGTTTTTTAAACACGGGACTCGAAAAAACGTCAATCACTTTTAATCCAAAGAACGGATTTTTTTAAAACAAAGCTGCGGTAAAATCCTAAGATTTATTTCTTTTATTTGTATTATTTTTTGAAGATGACATTCTTCATGTGGCGTCCACTCGACTGCAACAACATTGGGCGCGTGTTCGCATGCTGCTCATTGCATCGCTGGTGAGGGTGTTTCAAGAGAGAGTACAACCTCTCTTCGCTGGGTGTACAACCTGAGAGTACAACCTTTCAAGAGAGAGGACAACCTCTGGCACAACTTCTCTGGGCTAGGACATTGTTCCTTCCATTAGAGAAGTATGCAGTGCTTATGAAAGCTAAATGTTCCTTTGTCCAGTTCTTTATCTTCGCGGCAGTTTCAAAGCAGGGTGAATTATACTGTGTCCTCTGATTCTTATGAAATTTTGACAGCTGTATCATGAATACGTAGGTATTGAATAAAAGATTTAAATTTCAGGATTCTTCTGCCACCCTTTATTTTCAAAAATCCATTCATTGTATCAAAAATTTCTAAAGATTTTTTTCGGGTCACGTATTTAAAAAACCATCGCAATGTTTAAGCCATCGCCAGAGGATGGCTGATAAGAGGATTGACTGTAGTTTTCCTGCCATCCATTGTGAAAATGGTTCATCTGAAAAGCACAAAAAATAAGCCAAAGTCATCGCAGGATCACTCCTGAGCTTGTCAGGTGGAAGCACAAAGCGTGGATCATTATCATTTTCTGCTTGCCGTTCTCAAACTCGACCGTTTGTGCGAGATAAAATAGATAGTGACGCGTAGAATCCACATTTAACTCTAGCAACTGTTATACCTAGTCAAAAATACCAAGATAATAAATGTATACAATGCATGTTGTATCAATATTTTTATCAAGCCCTTAAAATATCGTCTTCTTAAATTCTAATCACGTAAACTAGATGATTACACAGCCTAGAATTGTCGCACTTTTGTGTTCTTCGTGCAAATGAACTTAGAATAGAATGAGGTAATTTTACGAATCGTGATATTGTCATCTTGACAAAACATTGATTATTAGCAAGGCTTGCTGTAATTATGCAATATATTTTTTCATTTTAACCTTAAAGTCCTCGATTAATTCTGCTTGGTGTTCAATACAATCTACAGCTCACGATAGATTGGAGGTTCAAGTTTTTTTACTCTAGTTCATGCGGATTGATCTCTTAAGCAATTTGTGCAATTTTAAATTGATGACAGGATTGCGTGTATCTGCTCAATTTACAGCATCACATAATAGTATGCGGAAATATTTTACGTCAAATTCAACTAATCTAAAGGTTTAAAATGACTGGATTTCAAAAATTTCATTATAATTTAAACCCACCCTCTGGCAATACAACAGACAATCGAAACAAAAAATACTCCAATTATTTTCAGATTCCAATGGATGGAAATTTCCCAAAATAAAGAAACTGTAATGCTGACCAGCTATTCCGGGTTTTCCAGGCCAAGAACAGGATTACTTTCCGCTGATCATTTCTTATGACTTGCATTTTTGACCTGGGAAATACCAAGAGATCTTCGCAGATTTTGGGACTACAAAATACAATGCCACATTTACAATTCTTTTTGGAGTTGATGATATCGAAAAGAAAAGTTGTCAATATGTTAGGATATGGTATATTTTACATAAGTGAATTGATTATTCAACAGTAAATAAGACGAAGGTATGCTATTGCTCTGAAAACACACCCAGTAATCGATTTACGAGCGTTGTTCGAGATCGGATAACTTTTTCAGTATCAGACAACTTGAATAAAGAAACAAATCTCCGTTGAAATAAGTTAATCATCTTTAAGTTCAAACGGAGTTTTGAGGTAGCTAAAAACTTGCATTGTGTGATGAAGTGTGGTTACTGAATTCAAAGTTAAAATGAGATTCTAAATTAGAGACCCTCACGTTCATAAAAGTTTTTAGCAAATAACTTAATCACACCAAGATCACATGTTTCTTCTATATTTAATTTCGCTTGGAAAGAGTAACAAGGCATTCTATCGTATCAATATGAAAGAAAGAACCGTCTCTGAACGTCAGAATCACACATAGCTAACGGAGGCAGATGGTTTGTGGGCTCTGGAAGCTAGAATTGTAATCTCAATGCATCACCCATGATACTAAGATTTCAAAGAACTTCATTCTTTTCGATATGATCTTCGCTAGGAAGGAGAAATCCTGGAGCCCGTGTATTGAAGTACGAGATATGATTGCAATGGTAACTCTTCGCTATACATGACCTCTAACGGGCGTCTCACCGTCTAGCACATGCGACTTTCACGGTTAAGTTCAAACAACAATAATAGTAATGTGAAACCAAAATGAGACAGTGATATTTAGGAAAATTGTTGAATTTTAGTTATTTCACTCTATTTTCAGCTGCACAGACACACGTGAGAAAAATTTAAACTTCTGTGTATGGCATGAGTGTGCTCTGACTGCATTTGAATCTCTCTGAAATTTTTTTGTGAACAATATTAATAGAGAAATGTAATTTTCTTGTTGGAAAAATTTTTAGAGCTTGTTTTCTTTGTATCCTTAGATATAACTCTAAAGCAGGCTTGCAAATGCTCAGAAATTTTTACACATTCAGACAAAAGTCATTATGTTTTCAGTTGTGAATTTCGTACACTTTCCTATTCAAATTGGTTTCTATTAACAATTACTAAGGTGATTGTAAATTTGCAGACTAAGGCACTTGATGGAATGGAACTGAATGGAACGCTCTCAATTAAATCTAATGACCTACAAATTCTAACTGAATGTAAAGATTCTATAGTAAAGCTTGAGCTTTCAGACGATTTCGACAGCAGAGAAATTTCTGATACGGGATTTTATTTCAAATTTTAAAGTAGCTCAAGAGTGTACAGAATCTTACTTATTAGCCACAATGGGTGATTCATTATATGCTCAGAACTCTTAATATGCACGCCGACATTATTGTCAGCATCAGGAGGATATTCATTCACAGCAAAGTTAATTAAAGGTGAAGGAAGTCAAGGTCCATATGCCCCGAGCCAGTTTTTCTCCTGCAGTCGGTCATCAGCATTGAAGCCGCAACATGATTTCAGCTTTCGTAATGCAGCTGTTGAGAGCAAGTCACTTGTCTACAGCTTTCGAAAAAATAATTAATCAGTAAAGATGAGTCTTTCTTCGCTCATGATACTGAGATAACGTATATCTTTTGAATCTAAATTTAATATTAAATTTCTCCAATATCATTGAAACTGTTGAACGTGTATTTTCTTTTTAACAGCTAATTCAAAACTTAAAATAAATTATCCTTTAAAATTAAATGAAGAACATTTGTTGACTATAAATGCATACTTAAAATAGCATGCCACTTCTCCCCTGTGCAGGCAAGAAACGTGAAGAAATTCGCTAAGAATTAGATGTCTCACACGTTGTCTTACGGTCATGACGCTGAGCGGACGGATCATTTGTCTTTACTGCCCAGCTCTCATGGATGACCTGATTAGTCGGCCCAAAGAATGGAATCGCCGATCGCGTTAATCGCTATTTAGTTCCTACGTACTACAGTATCAAAAAAATACACAGAAGTACAAGAGAAATTATGTTTAAGAATATTCAGGCTATGAAATGATATTCAACTCAGTAATTTCAGCTAAATTTTTTCAATATTGTACAACTACTCATTATTCAAAGATATTTTATACAATTTGATGCACTTAAACGAAAGGGGAGTTAATATTTATATACCAGCTTAAATGACCCGTTGAATGAGCCGTAGAAAGTTTTCAAGTGTAAAATTCAAAATAAGACAATGGTGATTCAATCGTAAAGACATTATGGATGTAACACGTGCGCTGGTGATGAATGAATCTGCTAAATATCATATATTTAGCTTCAATTTCGCCACACATGCGCTGCAGCTCTTTCCACGGTGCTGGGTACCCTTGCGCTAGCTACCCTTGGCAACGACTCTCTACCCACTACTTCGTTTGCCTTTCAAGCAGCGTTATTTCCGATGTTAGAATTAATCTCCTGATAATTGTTTACCAAATACTCATTGCATACTTTGTGAAAATCTATCTATCTACTCGAAACAATTAATAGTTCTCACTTTCTTTGGTAGGAGGTGATAGGTGATGGGTTAGTTTAGTCCCCTTTGTTATTTGAATTTGTTGTTGGGTAACGATTCATTGGTATCCGAGTTCGAGTTGTCCTGACTTGGTTTGTGTAGTAACCATGACTCGTTTCAATTTAAGTCAAGAGTATGGGAAATTCCGTTTTCTCAACATGAAAAACTCTCTTGCACCGAATAATGGGTGGAAACGAAACTGGTTCTACTTCGAGATACGAATTGCCCACGACAATCATTCACATTGCCCTCAATACCGAATTGCTTCGGAAAGAAGACAATGCTATGCATTTGATGAGATCATTATATAGTGTGCGGTGCACCGTGAACATCTGAAACTACGTGAAACTGTGAATTCCGCTCAATACCGTCAACCACTAATCAAATTGAACAATGCACTGATCGAAAAGCGCCAAGATTGGGCTGCAAGTCTAGGGAAAGTAATGTAACAGCAAGACAACGCCTCATCACGTTCAAGGTTCGTCTATACTATCAATCTTTCCGCAGAAACTTGTGTTTTTCGGCAGTCCGTGAACACGAACACAGATGGAAAACTGACAGATTTCGGTGTGTTCGTGTTTTCGAAACTGTTGGAAAACTCCGAACACAAACTTTCGTGAACTTTGTGAAAACACCGAACACTCGCTTATTTATTTATAGTGGATGGTGTTTTTGCTCGTGAATTGCTTGGTTTCTTCATCTTTTTTCCCAATTTTATCGATTTAACTGTATTTTTCTTGCGAATACAGTAAATTGTAGGACTACATGGACTTTGTATTTACCGAAATTGAGTACATAACGAGTACAGTATTTATTCAGTAATGATATAATATGCCAATTGGTTTCGATTTAATTGATGTTATTTTAATTGAAATTAAAACTAACTGCCAGTGTTCTTCAGTTTCACGCCACCAAAATCGTAGTCTAGAAACGATTTAGAAAAGTTTATGTTTTTGTTCACGATTTGGTGTGTTTGTGATTGAAGAAAAGTTGAATAGTGTAGACTGGCCTTTAGCGAACGGCATCATAGACACTATTGTTGCACTTGGCTGGGAACTACCCTAATCGCCCTTCTCATCAAACTCAGCCTCTCCGGACGGCTATTCATTTTTATCGTTGTCTCACGCATTCTCAGCAACACTTCAACAGTAACGAAAATTTTAAAACTTTGACTGGGTCAAAGTTTAAAACTTTGACTGTTGACTGGGTCAACAATGTGAACGATTTTTTCTGCGAGAACATCCGCAAAAAGAAGGACGCAGATGAACAAAATGTATGTATGTATAGCTAGCGATGGCACATGCCTAAAATACGGTATTTTTTACCGTCTTCTCAAGAGGTAATTGTTTTCTTGGAGAAATGTCAATGATTTTAATTATACGGCAGTTATAGTATTACTTCTTAAAGCGAAAGCAGGCCGCTGAACTAAAATAACACATTTAAGACTAACTTCCAAGCTCATTCAGTATAAAAGGCATTGACTCGACCTACCAGCTGTACGACCAAATTCTAGCTTGTTATCCGAAGTTGGGCAAAGTGCACTAGTCTGCTTCCAAGGTGAGGTAGTGACCTCCGAGACTTCATTGAAGGACGGATAAGTCAGGTTCACTCGTTGGCAAGTGCGTGCTAGGAACACGTGTTACATGCATGCGGTTCAACCGTAAATGGTTGGGCATAAATGTTCGAGTATATGA
This sequence comes from Platorchestia sp. MABIK, assembly GCA_014220935.1. Classification (NCBI taxonomy): domain Eukaryota; kingdom Metazoa; phylum Arthropoda; class Malacostraca; order Amphipoda; family Talitridae; genus Platorchestia; species Platorchestia sp. MABIK. Next base: position 18,379 of record JACJUY010001894.1, on the reverse strand, counting down.
CCCTTAAACTACGAAAAGGTTCTGCTATTCCTGTGCACTATTTGTATTGCTGGCGACGATTTTGTGTTACGTGAATGTACTGCACATAGTTTGACACTTGAGGGGCATGCATTACGTTAGCGCTGCAGAGATATTCTGTCAGTTAAAGTTTATGTCATAGCTGCACAGATATTCTGACAGTTAAAGTTTATGTCATAGCTGCACAAATATTCTGACAGTTAAAGTTTATGTTATTGAAGGCCCGAATTTCAAAATCCTTCACCAAGTGTTTTCAACAATCTGATACTAATCGATAGAAAGACAAACGAGGGCGTTCCAATGTTTATTGTCACGTCGATGTAGCACACAGTCCAATCGAGAGCCACAATTCCAGCTCTCTGCATCATAGCAGAACAAAACGCTGTGCACCTACACAGTAAACGCCAACAATGTCTGGTAATTTGATAAGAAGAGTTTCAAATTATTGAGTTCTTTTCGTAATGATTGATCTGAAACAAACACTATATACTTATTGCGAGATAGAAATCAAAGTTCAGGATACTATGAAAAAGCTTTGAATAATCCACAATGTGACGGCAAATGTTCACTCCATAATTTCACAGATTAGTTATAAGGCTAATCGAAGCGTACATGGAAAATACGAAAATAAGATGCATCATAGCAGTGCTAGAAAAAAGAATTTCTATAATCATATGGAATGAAACCTATACGCTGTTCACGAAATTCCATAAATCTAAGTCACAGTTCACAAAGTATTTTACGAAGTGAAGATCATAAGCGTAGATGCTTGTGCTTCTAAATTGTTCTTCGTGTTCGTGTGTAAGAATGCAGGATGGCGCTTACAGTTATAGCTGCACAAATATTCGGTCAGTCAAAGTCTTAAGTAAAGGCATTTTTCGAGCAGTAAAATAAGCATTTTCTCATGCAGGGTTAAAAAGAAGCGTGTGAATTGTGAATAAATGTTTTTAACAATAATCACTTAAAAAGGTTCAAATACTATGCATAAGTCAAATCTTAAAGGCTACTGTGGTGAATGTAAAACGGCTACAATCAGTCTGTGAAAATATTTCCTTTTGAAAAGGCATCAGAATAGAACTAGTTCATTAGTCTGTATATTTGATATTCGGTCGCCTGTCATTCTATTGTAGTCTAATCTGCAAATCTAAACGTTTATAATTACCCGCGCTTATGAAAGTCAGAGTGTCAGTGCAAGCTTCAATACTTTTCGAAGTCATCACACAAAATTCTGACATGCATAACTCATACTCGTCACTTTTCGTTCGCAAGGAGCACCGATCAATGTCCCTGAAGCATACATCGTCTTATGATTGATGCAACTTTATTATGGAAGGCTTGCGTTAAAGAAAAAAATCAAATGAGGTAACGGCTCCATGTGCGAAACAGTCACTAGTAAGACACTTCAACTTGAGTGCGCCCTAGAAATGATGTGCGCCCTAGAAATGTACATCAATAAGCAAGTACGTGCAGGTATTCATACGCTGTATGATTTTTTCCAAATTACAGACTAATCTGTCTTCCATTCAAACAAGAATATGAGAGTAGTACATGAAACATCCACGTTCTAAATTTTCGAATTCCGCTAAATACTGAAAGTGATATTAAATGATTTGAATGATTAAATTAGGTTAGAGCACTCTTGCCAGTTTCAAAATAAAAATGATAGTTAAGATAGCTCATTTAAAAATCATTCTAATAAGAGAACGTTTTGGCTTCAAGCTCAAGCCATTATCAACACCTGTAAAAGCGCATTGAAATCCAGAAAATGCAACATGGCTAAAAGTCAAACATATTACAACTTAAAAAAGTACAAAAAAGGGGAATGGGGAGATTATGCTGCTGTTTTTTTTAAATCAGGCTATTTCTAACTGGAATGATGACAACATTGAATTTAGAGCTGGTTTCAATTGTTCAATGTAAAGAGATTCTAGTATTTGTATGTCATTTTTATTTGTACAGAAAGTTAAAATTGAAAAATAAGATTTGCTTACTATTACACTACACTGCTCTGCGTGATCCCTAATGGCTGAAAAAGATGGCTTAGCTGAGACTCTACCCATTCTGGAGCTCCTACCAACGTGCTCGAAATATCTTGTTCTAAAACTACCCACACAGCGGACAACAATACTTATAGATTATGCGAGAGCACAGTTCAGTCGGCAGACGGTCTTTAAACCTAAAAAACGATCCTATAGTACACTTGTTTTTCCATATTGGACTAAAATCTGAGCAATTGTAAAAATTTTCCACTAGCTTTGAAACGTCACTGGCTAGCTTCTCGGACTGTGTACCATAAAAGAGCAAGTTACTATAGAAATTCTTTTTCTTCACAGTTGTCTCAGAGTAGGTAAGTTTATATTTTTTGTCTAAAAATACCTTAAAAATTTTAGAGATTAGATTATTTGAGAAACCATTGTTGCTGGAAAAAGATTGTAGAAAATTAAATTCATCATGCATACTGCGCTAGGTTGCACTTATTTGAAATGCGCGATGCAACAAGGTTTTACAACAACAAGCCAGTGACGATACAACAAGCCAATGACGTTTCAAAGCTAGTGGAGAAATTTTACAATTGCTTAGATTTTATTCCAATATTGACAAAAAGTGTACTATAGGATCGTTTTTTAGGTTTAAAGACCTTCTGCCTACTGAACTGTGCTCTCAAATAATCTATAAGTATTGTTGCTCGCTGTGTGGGTCTAGCTGTGTTGGTTGCACTCAGCGTAGTTATAGAACTAGATTTTTCGAGCACGTTGGTAGGAGCTCCAGAACGGGTAGAGTCTTAGCTAAGCCATCTTTTTCAGCCATTAGGGATCGCGCAGAGCAGTGTAGTGTAATAGTAAGCAAATCTGATTTTTTCAATTTTAACTTTCTGTACAAATAAAAATGACCTACATACACTAGAATCTCCTTACATTAAATAATTGAAACCAGCTCTAAGTTCAATATTGTCATCATTCCAGTTGAAAATAGCCTGATTTTCAAAAATAACTCAAGTGTAATTTCCCCATTCCCCTTTTTTTGTACTATTCTAAGTTGTATTATTTTTGTTTTTTAGCCATGTCTTATTTTATGTATTTCAATTCTCTTTTACCGGTGTTGATAATGGCTTGAGCTTGAAACCGAAACGTTCACTTAATAAAATGATGTTTAAATCAGCTCTCTTTACTATCATTCTAATTTTAAATTATTTGTTATATATGTCAAATCAATTACAGATGATTCAAATAAACCCTCGGTTTCAGACATCACAGCATAGTAAAATTTATAATTCAATAAAGTTGATTAGAATTCAAAATTATTGCATTAGCATGGGTGAAATTCTGTGCCTCCACCGAGGTTCTAAGGTGAGGGCTTGCACGTTCACAAACCAGGAATCCTAAGCCGAGACCGCAGCTAGGTGTGCGGAACGCAAGTGAATATTCGATGCTTCTTCCGAGTCAGAGAACATCGGATTGTTCTTTATGATGCCGCTGGGTATTCAATGATTTTAAAAGAAAGCTACTTAAACGTACATGCAATCAATAAGAGAATTATTTTTCGTGAAACTTTAAACAGCATGCACACAAATTTTTCTTCTCTGTTTTTTAATGGAAGAACTACGGAAAGACTCTCACAATTACAATGATAATTCTAGATTTGATGATCAGTTGTAGGGAATAGAGTGTAACCATTTAACAGAGGTGTACAGCCACTTTTTTCATGGTATTGGAAGAAAAATAATATTAAAGGGGTATTTTTTAGATAGCCAGCACAGTGTTCTTCGACAACCTATTACCTTAGTAAATTAGACTCGACAGCAGCTGAATAGTTCCACGTACCGTGATTATTTAACGATAAAAACTATCAAAGCCATGAAGGCATGCAAGCTCAGGTAAAGTAGCCGTGCAGAATATCAGATTGACCATTTTCTAGATTAATTCGCTGGTTTGGACTCGTTTCTACTGAAATTTGCCCCAAAGCAATTCAGCAACTTGTCCTTTCCTTACGGTAAATTCCAAATTTAAAGAAGCTCTCAAACTTGAGAATTTTAGAATAAAAGGTCCGTTAAGACAAGCACGCTGAAGCTAGTGCCTAGAGCTAGCCTAACCTGTTCCGACTTCGCTTGCCACGCCCAGTGAGTACGTGAACAGGTGAACAGGCGCGGCGTGCGTGATGCAGCTCAGGCGTGCAACTGTTCAGCGAAAAAAAAGACTTGAAAATCTAGGGACTGTGAAACCACTGCCTCTGAGCTAGTTGTATGCCTTAAAAGAGGAAGAGACAACTTGTTGCATTTATGTTTATTGACTGTGTTCGTAAGCGAGTTGAAGTGTACATGAATAGAACATGGTAACAGGAACCAGCCGAGTGTCACATTTTCAGTAACATCTGTGGGTGGGAACCTATTGGTCTAATGCAAAAATGTTACACAGCAATAACTTCCCTCGAAGAATACGCTTCCCTTATTTGCAGTTGTTTTTCAAACGACCTGTGACGCAGTTTGTCACATGTCTTTGTTTTATTATTCGCAACAATTGGTCCTTGAACGAAGACTGCCCATAGCAACCAACTCAAGCGTTGATTAACCTTCAAATTTTAACGAGGTATATGTGCTGTAACCAGGGTTACGAAGTCGAAGTCGCCGGAGTAGCAGGAGTCGCATGTTTTGATGTGGAGTCGGAGTCGTTTTTCCGAATGTGGTAGAATCGAGGTCAGAGTCTCTATTTTTTTAACCTTCGACTCTAATTTTCCTGAAAGCTATTTGTAATGGTTTAAAACCGAAAGCAAACAAAACAGTTAAATGCTTTAATAAAAAGCTAAAAAATGTGCAATGTTTTTGTTAATTATTTTGTTCAAAGTACGAAACACCGTATATTACCGGATACTGTCATTGATATCTAGTCATTGTGGGTTCGTGTACATACATATGATACATACGAGCACGAAATATGATTTTCGCACAGGAGTAATAATGCATATTTTACGATTAAAAAGCAGGAATTAATTACTGAAAGCATTGCAAATCCATTCTGTTTATTTCTGCCTCGTTTATTTCCCCTTGAATAAATAGACAGGAAGTAGAAACTAGTAATAAATGTGTTGCAAATTACTCGCAGGGCAGCTCCGCTGATGCAATACATTTTACTCACACACAGCGTGGCAACTCTCTTCGCTTTTAATGTATCTGTACTCTATACCAGTGGTTCCCTTTAACGATATTTGCTATTATTTAAGTTATTCTACTGTGTATTGATTGATAATGACTAGTCTTTGCAGAAACTTAAAGTTATGTCGTGATCATAACAATTTTGATTTTTATGTCATGAAATATGATTAGTCTTTAGCAAAACCTAAAGCTATGTTTTGATACCTAAAGACGTCTAGCCTTCAAGTTATGTTATCACTATTGATAACGAAAATTTAATTAGTTCAATGTGATGTTAATAACTGGAAAATTGATTAATTCAAAAACACGTAGTACTTGAGCACTTTATATTGATCTCTCTGTTTTGTTTACGTTTTAGTCTTTGCGTCAAATAAACATGTATTAACTGTACATTTTTAATGCTATGCGTTGAATGTGGTCTGGTTCTTTCATAGTTATATTGTTTCCACTCTATCATTATCATGTCTTATATTTATCTTTTGTTCATTCCCCAGTTTTAAGTAAGCACACGCTAATATGAAAATTTTTATAATTATGTTTTCAAAATTTTAAAAACTGAAAAAGCATCTGCTTTGCGGCATTAAATGATTAATAACTTCTATATAAAGAAAATTTGTGAACGCTTGAAGATAATCAATCTCGATATTGGGATATGTAAAAAAAATAAACCACAATATAAATGAACTGCAGTTAAAATAATACGTAGCGAAAACCTCACTTAGTCACACACAAGAAGGAAAACCCAAAAATAGTAATAATAATAATAGTCATACACAAGTAACTGAGAGCAATGCACTGCCTCAGTTTCAATGATTATTGCATTCTACATGATAGTGTTAAACATCTTGCAGAAAACGTTCCAAGTTGCCCGAAAAATACAAAATGAAAAGGAAAGAGAGCGCTTATTAAAATAAAAAGTGTCAAATACATGGCCAAAACTTGTAAGAAAATAAAAAATTATATCATTTTACATTCGAAGAACCTGAAAGTGGCTTTTATTCGGAAACAAAGCGTACCGGAAACGTCAGGCCCGTTATATATAAGACGGAAGCAGAACGACTTTTGGCTACTACATGTAGGTGTAATATAAAATAGTGTTGAACAATGATGTGGCACCTGTGTTGCATTGTTGCTCTGCATAGTGTGTATACAGAGAATAAAAGGCAGTGCAAATCGTGCCTACTTTAGCTTCAAATATATAAAAAAATTTATACTTCGAACAGGGTAATGAGATCAACTATTATAATTTCATTGGATATCTTTAGTCACTGAATGAAATTGTTGATACTGATCTATACTTCTCAGGGCAGGCTCTGCCTACCTTGCCTACTCGGAGAGCATGTGTTTTAATACATATGACTACTCAGAGGGCATGTGTCTGTAATATAAATATATGTAATAATAGAAACAATAAACCTTGATTTTTGGCATACTGTTTCCAATCTAAATAACATTTGTAAATAAAGAATATAAAATATTTACATATTGCAACACCTGAAAACATAAAGAAATTAAATATTTATCGTTAAATTGTGAATAAGTGGAGTTGGAGTCGCAAAATTGCGGATAGGTGGAGTCGGTGTTGGAACCGAAAATTTATTCTTCCGACTCTGCGACCCCGGTTGCAACTACACGATACTAGTATTACCACCTGAGCTGGAGCGGAAGTAAGTTCCACATAAGCTGCATAGGCGTGGCAAAAGCTTTCACTTTCTGGTTCAAGGAACTGTTTCTCGGCTTCGGCGGCTGGCTTCTTTCCTTCAACTAATGAACCCATGTTCTTAGAGCGTTTAATGCCTGTGAAATGTAGGCTTTCATTCGCGTTGAAGATTTTTTTCCGCCCAGATATAATTAATTTTAATAATTTTAATTCTGATAACTTTTGATGTTTTGATCAATTTTTCAGTACGTCAAGGCTGCACGTAATGCTCTGTTGCCTTACGTGTCTAACTTAGAGACTTCGCCCTCCCCTCACACTTCCAAATGACACAGGATGTTGCACGCATCACCTTTCTCAAGAATTTAATATTTAACATGCAAATTTAATGAAAATCAGGTTCTGAGAACCAAGTCTCATAAATATTGGGCAATATCAAGTCTTCATAAATATCGTAGGTTCCATCCTCATTAGATTGAATTTAGAACCCGTCCCCAGAACATATACAATTTGAAAATTAAACACTCCACTGGTTTGCACAACCGAAGTAGGACAAACAGCGACCAGATATCAGCTACAAAACAAGCTCCTTCAAGTGTCAACCACAGAGCTGCCAGTAAAGATCAAACTAATGATTAACGGAACACCAAACGAGAATTAAATGGTATGTGAAAATCTTTCGTAAAAATGAGCAGTGCACTGAAACTTCCAGTTACCTGGGTCAGAGCACACCAACGTGAGAACAACGAGAACAGAAGCAAATTCAAGGAGGTCAAATGGCATGCATGGCTATAGCTCGAAGTAGAATTCTAGTTGCAGTAATACGGAACAAAGTTATTTTGGAAGCCCATCACAAAACATATTCGCATGACTGTTTCCCCTTCAATGTCAGTGATGGTGCTGTCGAAGTGATGTGCAATTTCGAATCCTTATGAAATTACTAGACGTTCAGAAGCTTAGCGTTTACACCGTGGGGTAATTCCTGTTTTAATATAGCGCAAGAATATATTTATCGATGTTGGAAATGGAAAATGCTATATTCTTGCAACAATCAAGTTTTCATACATCACTGTTCACTTTTATAAGCGACCGAGTTAGGGCGTTGAGTTTTTGACTGATTAATTACTCAGGTAGAATATCTGCTTCAATGAACACTCACTCAATTCCCGATAACAATGAAAATTCAGCTAAGCGTCTCAATAAACACCATATAACGTAGCTCCAGCGTATTTTATCGCTCTGACCTATTCATAAGTCATTAAAAAATTATGATAGAAATGAAAAAAACGTGGAATTTTTTAAGCGTTTGTCTAACAAAAAAAAAAAGAAAGTGGTCGCAGAGCGAGTTTTTGAGTCTAGCGAAATCTATTTTTTGACAAATCGTGTTTGCTTCTTAATTGAGAAGTTAAATTGAAATGCCCACGTTGCTTTATGTTGTTCTTCCGATGAATAATCGTTAGAATTTGCGAGTGAAAAAAAGTATTTTCGAACTCTTGAGGATGGAATTCGCAGAGAAAATCTCTCACTAGGCTAGCCTTGAATACGAAGCCCTGAATGTAGGTCAAAGCACCAGTCACCGAGAGCAAGAAACGCTCTCCGCATCTCCGCGTTGTGGAACCCATCGGACTCTCCAGCTAGCTCTAGAACACGACCATCTCTCCTTTCACTTTTGCTTGAGATGTAGCGTCGACACCAGCGATGTTCCCGAGAGTTACAGTGAACGCATCAAGTTCAACGTCACCTACTGGTATTTCTGGCCTTCCGCTAATAGAGATCAAACAGGAAGCTTTTGCAGTCAGATGATCGGAAGTCGCACAGCAGCATAGCATCATCAGAGTGAGGATCAAGGACATCGCGCAGCTCGGAGGATTTAAAAAATGAGGTTACTTGCCTTAATCACGAGCATTCCGTTTTGGCATAAATACCATGTTGAGGCAGGCTCAGAATAATTTTAATTCTGTTTTAATCATTTTCCTTTGACTACGGGCAACTTTCCCCACGACTTAAAACTCTTTAGTAGTAAATGAATATCGTTCTTGGAGGTCAAAGGGATCTAAAAACCTATGTGTTTGCATAAATGGGGAAGCCCAAATGGTGTTAACTCTGCATTCAGCTCGGTCTGAGACAATAAGGCCAAGGTATACCTTCACTTTTCCAGTGAAGGTTTGTCCTCCATTGGGGTCATTATCATTTCAAACCATGCTTGTAAACACGGGAGTTCTTTTGTTTACAATAAGTTATTGGTTCCCATATAAATCCAGCTCGAGACAAATTATCAAAAAACGTCCATTGGAAAGGGTTATCAATTAAGAGTAGTGTATAATATTACTTCACGTTCTTGAACATGAGCTCCGTTTTATTAGCCATAAATAGCCTTTTGTTTCCTGTTTCATCTTGTGTTCAAACTTAATTTTCATTCGAAGTGGTGTCAAACAATTCTTTAGACTCGAAGGTACTTGAGACTCTGTAGGTTCGTTTAAATCATCTATAATTGTTCATTAATTAGAATAGCGGCAAAATCTTTTTCTTAGTGAAAAATTTCACATCTTTCTCTAATGATGCAATAAAACTGATGGGTTAAAATATCAGTATAACCTCGTTTCCTAGGCGTCAACTTTTCTGAAATCTTCGAGTTGTGCAATATGCATGTTAGAAAATCTGCATAATCGAAGACTATAGCTCGTTAATAATTTCCCTGGCTTTATTCATCCAAAATTTTGAAATTTCCGCAAATATCTTTACGAAATGAGAACGCCAATATCGAGTAGAATAGTCATCATAACGGAAAACAACATTCAGCTTTGGGATGCATAATGTATTATGATAATTAGTCACTGAGGTCATGAAAGTTTCTTCCGGTTTAAACTTGACGAATTAAGTTAGTCGTGATCAGTAACTTCGTATTTCTCTGAATAATATTGGATTTTGCTTCAAACGAATACAAATGGTTCTAGATCAATCAACGTGAGTAGTATTATCGAGGCCAATGTTTTCCATGGTATATTTATGCTAGGTATATTCAGGTTAGGTGTGTTAGAACAGAACACACTTTTGGTTGCATGAGTTCTGACACTTGATTCTAGTGGATTTAGGGTCACTGATTTCGCAAATTGCATTCGTTTGTGAAGATCAGGTTTAGTTTTCATGATACGCTACTGTATTTTTAGTTTAATAAAGAACTTTGATGAAATTTAATTTAGTGCTGGCAAATGAAATCCTATCACTATAAGAAGTGTTCATGTTTTTTACATATTTCAGAAAGCTGTTTAAAGGAAAAATGGCTTCTCAATTATGTAAAAGGAAATGTGTGACGCTTCCGGATGCGTTCTACTACATGCATCCGTGGTACATTCACAGCTCTAAAGCAAAGAAGGAACATCAGTGAATTTGTGAAGCAAGCTTACTTTTCTTACTTTCAAGTGAAACTTGGAGTTCGAAATGTACTTTGGGCACCACATAAGGTATGTCATTCCCGCGAAGAAAATTTGCGTCAATAAACTAAAGAAAAAAAAATAAATTTCGGCGTTCCCGCGGTATGGAGTGAGCCATTAGACCATGTCACAAACTGATACTTCTGCCGTACTGATGTTGTTGGTTTTACTGGCAAATATCATCAGTTTATCATATACCCTAGTCTAGATTCAGCAATCAGACCTGTGCCCCATTCAGATAATGTTCCAAAACTTATCTTCACTCAACTTGCTTCTCTTAACTCTGACAGCGAATGTGACACTGGGTTAACAAAGGAGTCAACTAACAGAAACAGTGACAGATTTTGAAGGTGTATCAACAGAACCGCAAACATTTAGCCATGCAGAATTCAATGATTTAGTTGGAGATCTGATTTTGTTTAAAAAGCTGTCAGAATTGTTGGCTTCACGCTTAAAAGATAAAAACTTGCTGGGAATGACGAAAAGGGAACATTCTATCGCTACAGAGAAGATGTCCTCTTACAGTTCTTCAATTTTATATTCAACTTCATCTACTGTTGTGATATTCCTGGATTAGTCACCGCGAAGAGAGCTAAAGGTTGTGATTCGAAAAAATGACTTCTCTTTATAGAGAGCTCTAAGAGAAGTCTGAAATGTGTTTTATTACATGTAGGCAACATCTTTGGCGAAATACCAATTAGACACTCAATACGCCTGAAAGAAAAATATGAACACAACAAAACAGTATTGGAGCTACTCAAATATGAAGAACACAAATGAATCATTTGTGTTCATTTAAAAATGGTCAATTTTTGTTAGGAGAGTAAAGTGGCCTCTGGGAAAGCAGAGGCAAGGACAGACACTGGATTTAGAAAGAATAGCCAGTTAGGGAAAGCTACAACATTGGGGAAAAACATCATTCATAAAACCCCTAGTGGAACGAGAAAAAATTGTTTACCAACTCCTTCATATCAAGCTAGTCTTTATGAAACAGTTCTTCAAGGAGCTCAATCCTGACAGTGACTGTTTCTAGTTTTGGGTGACGCGTTCCCCGGTGTAACGACAGAAAAACTCATGGCAGATATTTTCGATGGCCCTCAAATTAGGAAGCTGATTTAAACAATTTAAACAATTTAAACAATTTATTTACCACAGGTGATACAGAGGTAGAATGTTTCTTAAGNGGTGAGGAAAATATTTTTCCAGGGAAAAATTGTTGCTTATATTTTGCTCCCCATTCTTGAAGAACTAGTGACGAGTAGGTTAAATCCCAGGGAGAGAGTCTGGTAGGGCCTTCTTTTGTTGAAATTTCAAAGGTTTGTTTTCTTCTGTTAAGAACCCTCTTTTCTTTTTATTCACTGCTGTTCCGTTTCTCATCACCTATGATTTTCTTCTTCAGCGTTAATTTCGTCATAATCTTGCTCCTCAATTTTATGTTTCTATGTACAGGGTATCTTCCCCTCAGGGGGATACAACTATTGTATCTATGGGAATAAGCGCTCCCAGGGGGATTGCTTCAGGGCCCGAGCTAAAGGTTAGGTAGGCTCTCTATTTGTTGAAATAGAATAGGTTTTTGTTTTCTTACGACCCATCTTTTTTCGGTTCACTGCTGTCTTGTTTTTCAGCACCTACTTTTCTTCTTCAACTTTTTCTTGTTTCATTAACTTCTTCCTTAGCTTACTGTTTCTATGCACCTTGTGCATAGATTCCACATTCCCTCAGCTCCATTCTAAATGGTGCCTTCATCCTTACTCTCTTTGAACATCTTTGTTGTGATAAGGGAGTCTAAACCCTCCGCATATAATAATAATAATAATAATAATAATAATAATTATACTGGTCATTCTAAAGTCTATCTTTGTAATCCATCATGCTAAATATCTTTATTCTGGAATTTTAAGTGTTCATTTAATTTTTATTTCATAGTTCTTCCTTACTGGCACACAAAGTGTCCTGATGTTTGTATATAGCGCTACTGCATTAGGAGTGGTGCAGTTTATTATTTATTCGTCTTTTGTCGCCTGTGATTACTCAAGTCCTTTCCTATATTTTAATAATTAGTTTTATGTTGTTTCTTTTGTGTAGATTTTGAAATTTATTATCGGAAAATGTTGAAACGCGCCTAGAGCGGTGGTGTACCAAATGTTGTTTTGATAGGAAAATAGTTTATCTCATTCATTATCGCCTAAAAAGTTACGTGATATGAATTTAATGCATTTTTAGGTGAGGAAAATATTTTTCCAGGGAAAAATTGTTGCTTATATTTTGCTCCCCATTCTTAAAGAACTAGTGACGAGTAGGTTAAGTCCCAGGGAGAGAGTCTGGTAAGGCCTTTTTTTTGAAATTTCAAAGATTTGTTTTTTTTTGTTCAGCATTCTCTTTTCTTTTAATTCACTGTTGTTCCGTTTCTCATCACCTATGATTTTCTTCTTCAGCGTTAATTTCGTCATAATCTTGCTTCTCAATTTAATATTTCTATGTACAGGGAATGAGAGTAGGGAATGAAGTGAGTGAGTGGTTCCCAGTTATGACAGGTGTGAGACAGGGATGTGTGATGTCGCCGTGGTTGTTTAATTTGTTTACGGATGGTGTGGTGAGGGAAGTGAATGCCAGAGTGTTGGGAATAGGTGCGCAGTTGGTGGGACGAAATGGTGTGTATTGGGAAGTGTGTCAGCTGTTGTTTGCAGATGATACAGCGCTTGTGGCTGATTCAGAGGGAAAGCTGAGGAGACTGGTTGCAAAGTTTGGTAGCGTGTGCGAAAGGCGTAAACTGAGGATAAATGTGAATAAAAGTAGGGTGATGAGATGTTCAAGAGGTGGCGTGTTT
>JACJUY010001893.1:35077-125092 GCA_014220935.1 Platorchestia sp. MABIK | reverse complement strand
GTGTTGCAGTGTGGAGATGATGCTCTCCCTCAGGCCAGTGTTGCAGTGTGGAGATGATGCTCTCCCTCAGGCCAGTGTTGCAGTGTGGAGATGATGCTCTCCCTAGTCAGTGGGCATTACTCCGTTTCAGACCAACATTAGTTGAAGAGATGATATTCTCCCTCCAATATACATTGCCATGCGCAGAAAATGTTGCTCTGATCCTACTCACACGAATATTGCGTAGTAAAAATGATACTCATCCCTAAGTAAATATTATAGTGTAGTGTAAGTATAAAGGGCGAAACTGCAACCATGCGCACATTTCAGGTTTCTCTTCCTAACGTACAGCGGCGACAATGATCGTTGATGTTGTTTTAAAGCTTACTGAGATTGAGCAGCTGTATTTCGATCCTCTTCCTACTTGTAATACCGTTGCTTCACGTTGCCCTCAACTAATGTTTCCATTTCACGACCAAAAAATTGATCATTTACTAAGTAGGATATTGAACCAAATGACATCGCACGGTCGTAACTTGTACCGACCCTGGCGCCGCCAGCCGCACTCGGCAGAAGAGAAAGAGAAAAGGTTGGAAAAAATACAGGTTAGAGGTTTACCTGTTGAAAATGAGGTTAATAACACAAATAAAGAAGTTCATTCTCTGAACCGCCAGACAGAAGAACCGCCGGCGAGAGTTTCATTAGACAGAGAGCGAAATTCGTAACGAGAATCGCAGTTCACACAAAAGAATGCTAGAATTTTGCTTATGGGAACGGCAACTAACATTATTCCCTTGTGGCCTTTGTCTTCTCAGTACAATCGCTGGAAAGAATGAGCAATGGAATCGGATAACAAGAGCTGTGTTAGTAATCCAACATCGTAATCTGCAAAATGATCCATTAGAAGCACGGTTATTTTTGCACACGCCAGGAGGGTTGCTAATGAGGAATATTTGAACTAGCGGATCCATATTGAAATAAGGAACAAGAGAGCCCTCAACCTCGACAGTCCTGCTGGTTACATTATCCTTACAATTTCGTTCAATAAATGTCGTAAGTATTTTTTTTACCGTACTAAGGGCTCTTGAGAATGTTCAAATCCTATTATACACGTCCCGTTTTATTTGCATGCAAAAATTCAGTAGACGGTAATCGCATTGACCTCGAAGGCCAAAAATGACAACGAATTTGAAATTGGATCACGACACCGACCGACCGAAACGAGGGCTACAGCCGGGTGGACAGAAAAGCGGATTAGGCGGTAATGCAATTTATTGCACTCATATCGAGTGATCCAGATCTATGAAACTAAATTAGGATCTTTCATACAGAATTGGGCAGTCATTCACACACGCAGAACACAGTCTGAGGAACCTAACATAGAACACGCTTCTTTGTAACACAAATTTGTAGTCTCAAATTACAAATTTTTAGTCTCAGACACGACAATATTATGTACTTCATGGTGAACTGCAGAAATGCGTTATATTTGTGCACGTTAAAGACACTCGCTTGAATTCAGACTAGCGTAAAACATGCTATTCCTGCTGGTTCATTAAATATGTATTGAAGGGTGCAAAGTTTGATTTTACTTATTAATGAAGGCAATAACAGGTCAATAAGTCTTGAACTGCTGTGTGGAGTCAGCTAGATTAGACTTTCATTGCTATGAGCAGAATCACATTAAACCTGTGCTGTTAAAAAGTGATTAAACCTGCTGTTGAATCAGATTAAACCTCTGCTGCAATGTGCATCACAACGGTTTCATTAAACTTGCACTGGGAAAACGCAAAAACAATTTTTCACAAATGAGTTCTTTTCTCTGAATTATTGTAACAAGTGCATCCTCGTAGAAAGAGAGAAAAAAACAGAAAGCGCCCAAAAGAAATTAGCGAAATTTCCAGGGCAATGCAAGTTTCCTGAAAAACTTGGCAAGTTACCGTGAAATAATTTTGGTTCAGAATCCGATAAATACTTACTTATAAAATAGTTGATCTAGCTTCTTAAAATGATATTTGGCGAACATTTTTATGATCAACACGCAAAATAATGAGTGACTACGCATGGAACAAACGTGAATTTTTGACATTTAGAAAGTTACCGTGTCACTCACACGTACACTACATGAACGATGTACTTTAGAAAAACAGCAGCCAACACAGACAAGTTAACACCAAAATACCGGAATTCGTTCTACATGCACATCATGATCCTTCAAATTAAAAAAAAAACAATGCTTCTAGAATTTTAATTTTTCCAGCACTTTAGAGGTCATTCTCAATGATAATAATAGCAAATATCGAAGTGTAACGTTTTATAAATGATCATTTATGTATAACTAAGTTCGGGGTTCGAAGGAACAAAGGACACCTTGTCGCGGCGTATAATTTTGAGATATGCTATTAATGAACTTAATAATTCGTGGTTCAATTATTTAATGTTTAAATTTTTCAACACCATACGACTCAATGACCCTCCGACTCAAAATTTTCCTATCAAACTACCTTTGAACACTAAATGCATTAAGTTATTTCGTTATATGGTCAATACGTAATATAGCTAAATTAAAATAACATCACATTAACGAGTGATAAATCAATTTATTAAGAATAGAATCCACTGAATACAAAAAGCTTCTCTCGTTGATTAAGAACTTAAACATTACTTTCCATTGAACACGTAGCGATAAGCACTTAAAAATAGCCTTTTACTTGAAAACATGATAATAAAACCGCAGATTATTCTTCTTACATACCGTACAATGTGTTTAAAATGACTGATCGTTTCAATCACATCTTCCATCAGCGTCAGGGAGGTAAATAAAGACTAAGATTAATAGTTTTTCTTTAGAACAAACTTCACTGAATACGAGTATTTTTATACATGAGCTACTTTAATATTCAGAGTAAGAATCGTTAATCCCTGAGATCTTTTATATATAGCATTTGAATTGAAACGAGTTAGATTTGTTTGAGAAAAACTTGACTTAATTCAATTTCATTGTCATACTGAATTGAAATAATTACACAAATCTAATGCAACAAATCGTATTCTCTTTGTGTACAGTACGTGATATTCGAAAAAATCGTAATTTACAAAAGGCAATAACTCGAGATACGCAATACTACTCTTGGGATTCTCTAACACATTTTCTGATTTTGTACCGCATTGAGCAGCCGAACTGAACTGTGCAACTTAATATTTTTTTTGCTCTCAAAATAGATGTTAAAAACTTTCGATACAGTATAACTACAGTGTTACTCTTCGTATCATTTTGTTGGGTTGAGAAGATAAGAACAGTGTCTAAGAATGAGCTTACTGGAGCATTGCTACGCCTGCTTCTTCGTCCTTCTCTTCGCGTGGCCAACGTTGGCAGTATTTGGCAGCGTTGGCAGTACTTGGCAGTATTTGGCAGCGTTGGCAGTATTTAGCAGTATTGGCAGCGTTGGCAGTACTTGGCAGTATTTGGCAGTACTTGGCAGTATTTGGCAGCGTTGGCAGTACTTGGCAGTACTGGCAGCGTTGGCAGTATTTGGCAGTATTTGGCAGCGTTGGCAGTACTTGGCAGTATTTAGCAGCGTTGGCAGTACTTGGCAGTATTTGGCAGCGTTGGCAGTACTTGGCAGTATTTGGCAGCGTTGGCAGTACTTGGCAATATTGGCAGCGTTGGCAGTACTTGGCAGTATTTGGCAGCGTTGGCAGTATTTGGCAGCGTTGGCAGTACTTAGCAGTATTTGGCAGCGTTGGCAGTACTTGGCAGTATTTGGCAGTATTTGGCAGCGTTGGCAGTACTTGGCAGTATTTGGCAGTATTTGGCAGCGTTGGCAGTACTTGGCAGTATTGGCAGCGTTGGCAGTACTTGGCAGTCTTAGGAACGTTGATATTAATTGGCAGCTTTGGCAGTTCTGGCAGCGCAGGCAGCATCATAATTACTGGTGCTGGCAGCGTGAGCAGATGTCATCATAAGCGTGGTAATAACTATTTCCACACGACGCTAAAGAAAGATTTTGAATACTAGTAAAAAAGGCCCTTTTATATGACAACTAATAAAAATAAATCTTACCATATAAAACCAATTCCACCATGTGTAAGAAGTTGCTCATATATTTTGTAGCAAGACTCAGAAACTTCAGGGGACCTTTTTGTTTGTTTAGCGAGAAGAATTTTTAAATTTTCAATTTTAGCACATTGAATTGAATCTTAAGAAATAATAGACACTGATAAACTTTACCACAAAGTTAAATTCAATATTTACGTACAGTAACTGAAGCCTTTGCATGCAAAAGAAGAACGAATAAAATAAAAGAACATTAAAATAAATTCCTCAGCATTTTGAAAAAAAGATCTTTCTTTTAAAATGAAATCATCACCCAACTCAGATGAAATAATGAATAATTCATGAACTCCCTTTTGAAAAAAGTTTTTTCAGTGTAAGAAATGTTCCTGAAAAAACACATTGGATAATCCCAAAAAAGTATACAGGTCGTGCGAAACAACGGAGCAGAAGATTGATAATGACGCTGACTTAGAGTTGCAAGAAATTTAGATTATTTCTTACAAGGACATGTCCAGCAATATCATAACAGTGCCTCAACTATAGCCGTCTAATATCAAATGCAGTAAACATTGACGGTTTAGGTTATTAGATTATATGTTAGTTTAAGCCTCCCTAATCAGTACAAAAAAGAGCGTATCGAAAAGAGAAAGAACGGAAGGCACCATTCAGTATCGAGTGAAGGGAATGCGGAATTTATGCAGAAGGGGCATAGAAACAGTAAGTTGAGATAGAAGTTCATGAAACAAGATAGAAGTTGAAGAAGAAAGTAGTAGGCGCTGAAAAGCAGGACAGCAGTAAACCGAAAAAAGGTGGTCCTTAACAAAACAAAAAACATTTTATTTCAACAAAAAGAAGGCCTACCTAACTCTCAGCTCGGGCCCTCACACATTTTCCCCCTAGGAATGCGAATTCCCATCAATACAATAGTTGTATTCCCCTGAGGCGAAACATTGACGGAAGAATTGCAGAATTACATCGGAGAATGCAGGAAACCTGTCGTCCTGTACAGAGTCTGGTTCTTCAAAAAAAAAAAATAATCAAATGAAACAACGCATCTTTAGACCAACAAAACCGAAACGGAATTTTGTAACACAAATAAAAAATTCTGCATTTTGTACCTGGGGGACATGTAAAAGTTCAAACCGCATTGATAGGAGCTACAAGTTAGTCCATCCAGGAATGCTCACGAGTACCATCAACATCTCAAAGTGCGCTGAACGCCAGCGGCACATCCTCACATGCTTCCAAAATATAACAATCAAGAACACGCCTCAAATATTCAAAATATCTCTTCATGATACGAATGCCTAGTTAAATCTCGAGCAGAAATTCAAGAGGCTACGGCTTAATACTGTCGAGTAACTCGTCGATAAATAAACGGTAATTTCAACAAACAGTTGCAAGACTAGCTCAACGTTGATTTTCCCTAAGATGCAAGCTAGTCCGAATAACTTGCAAAGAGCACATGGATCGGCTGAGTATCAACGGCCGCCTCTTTCAGAGCCTTGGGAATTAATTCGAAAACACGCAGAGGTTCTGCGAACAGCCCGAGCATGATCCACCACTGATCTAAGCAGAAAGCAATATGTCCTAATCTGCCGCAAATGTAAACCGCCAGTTATGGCTTGGTCATCTGAAGAGAGACATGCAAGTTGCAGGGCCACTCAATCATGATTGCTGAATTTGTGTGTCCGAGCTGCACCACTCAATCTGATGAACATGAAAGAGAGTGGCGGGCGCAGGCGCAGTGGTCCTTATCTCCACAGGCAACCATCACAAGAGAAGCCTTTAAGGAGCTCTGGCAAACAAATGCCTTAGGCAGATTTGGTAAACTTGTGCTCCACGGAGCTTTGACAAACAAATACCGTAACGAGTTCCGCAAACACGTGCTGTAGTGAGCGAAGTCAAACAAATGCCACAAGGGACGTCGCCAAATGAACGTCTGACACAGCGTTGAAACTGAAATGTCGTCCGGATTACTAGTTATCTAGCTGAAACTGAAATGTCATACGGATTTCTAGTTGTCAAGCCGAAACTGAAATGTCATACGGATTTCTAGTTGTCAAGCCGAAACTGAAATGTCATACGGATTTCTAGTTGTCAAGCCGAAACTGAAATGTCACACGGATTTCTGGTTATCGCTCACAACTTTAGGCTAACAGGTTTCAAAGAAGCATTTGAATAAAAGAACGAGATGGTCCACTTCTAAAACTCCCTTGTGGAAAGAAATTTTGATGAGAAAATGCAACGAAGTTTGTGGAAAGCTACACAACATCAGTGAACAGACACTATAACACCTATGCACCAGCTAGACAAAAACCTCAAGTTATTTCTGGGGAAATAAAGAACTTCGCTTTGAACAGCCATTTTTAATTCCAACAGCAGAAACGCTTGAAGCAAACGAATTTCACGTAAAGTGACCTTTACCTAAAGTTTCGGCAGAATTTTAACAATCAACAGGAAGTAGATGCATATCTAGGGATGGATTGTGAACGATGAAAAATGTTTTTCGATATTTATGGTTTCTTAAATGAATGAACACGATTCAGCAGGTCAACTGTTTGCATCATCTATAGTGTTGCGACAGCAAACGGTGTGAAGACTATAACCACCATCAAGAACATAAACTGGCGCATAAAGTATGCAACGCAAAACAACACTTCACCTACATAAAACAGTGGTAAAAATGTAAAAAACGGCTTTAGCGTGTGATATGTGACTACGACCTAAATTTATGCCTCTAATCAAACGCTGAACGAGAACTTATGTTTTTATCCTTGTTGCAGCGAATATTTTTAGTATACTTATTGTCTGTGCAAATTTCACCGTACTTACTATGAACTCAAAATCCAATGAAATTTCATTGCAAATCGAATACCAATTTGCCGATAAGTGCTAAACATCATCAGCAGTGAAGCAGATGAAAATGTTATCAGAGGAGAAGAACAGACAAAAACGACGATATTCACACATGAGGCTGTCAGCACGGTACACTGGGCGCCATAATGAGAGTGGGATTGTTGAGAAGGAAACTACGGAGTTGGAAACTAATTCCAAAACTAACTAGAGTGACAAGTCGTGCTACAGATGTCAATGAGGATAATTTACTTCATATGGCATTCTGATGAACTCGGGGGCGGCTTAAGCAAGGTTATAAATTAATTTAAGAATTCCGAACCATAACAAAGGTTCCCAAGGAGGAAGATGTCATTTAGTATGGAGCAAAGAGAACGAGGTATTTGTAGACAAGCTGTGTTCCTCATCCAGCGCTTAGAAAGAGCAAATGGAAGGAATCTTATGACGCAATATGAATGTTCGAGACACAAGTAATAAGTACTGCTTTGAGGACAGCAAACATTTTTTTCAACACAAAGAATGCATACCTACCTATTAAATCAGGACCTCATACCTTCCTTCTGAGAGCAGTTATTCCCAGATATAAAATAACTCTATTCTTTTGAGGAAGGAGATTGTTGAGTAATGTTACAGTATTATACTCAAATAAAAACGAAACTCTTCAGCGAGTGTTTAGCATCAGCTCTTGTATTGACATCAGCTTTCGTAATGGTAACATCTTTACGATGGGTAAAATAGAAGATATAATTCAAAAACGCCTACACTTCATGAGTTTCTTTGTTCAAGAGTGAGGCGATGGACACGAGAAAATTTCTACGAAAGTACGTACTCGTATGTGCTCCTGTGAGATCAGCATGAACTATAATGTACAACTGGAAGTCACGAAAGACAACTTTCATTAAGCAACGTACAGGTCGTTCTCTCGGGATAACCAAGCGTTTTGTTCGACAGTTTACGATGGAGAGACAGAAGTGATCTCGAGATGGCTTGAAGGCTGAGCTGAAATTATTTGGGCTAGACGTAAGCACGCACACAGTTAACTGGCAACTCCGAAATGAGGATCTCCATTCAAGCTCTTCAAGAAAGAGACTCCTCTTTTTCAGAAGCCTCTCGATACGAACCAAATGAAGGATGCGAACGAACGCGCATTTAGGAAAGCCTTCATTTTTTTGTTCCTGTTTTTTAAACTTGATCTTTCTGAACGAAATAACACGGATCATTTTTAGCGGGAAAAAGAAGAAAAGGGTGCTCTTAAGAGAATCATTCCTATAGGGAACTTTATATCTTAACTATAATGGACAATGCTATCATGGGGTTGTTACTAGTCCGATCTAGCCAACACCACATAATTGGAGGACTCGTGATTAAGAAATATCGAGGTTTGGCATGGACACTTTCTGATTTTACTCACTCTTTGAAATTGAAACTCGGCTGGACTTTTCAGTAGAACAATGACCCTAAACACTCAACGATACAACAAAGGCATGGTGTCAAGAAAAAAGAATATCTATTCTAGAGTGGCCTGGCTAATCATCTCTCGTTTCTATGATATATTCACTGCTACTAATGGAGTACTTAACGGTTAGAGCATGAAAAAGTATATGAAACACACAACCTTGAACGGGGCAATTTTGGCGTCGTTTTCGATTTACATGAACTCCTGTATCAGATGACGCCCATTATACTCTTTATCGGCTCTCAATATTGGCCAGAGTTGACCCTTTAGCGCACGTTCTCATAGTTACCTAGCATCGGCAACCTTTAGCTGGTGTAGGCAATGATAAAAAAAACGTGGCGCTTCAGTACCGAGCATAGATCTGGCGTGGGTCCGTCTTTTCACGTTCGCTTGCGAATGGAACTTTCATCTCCGTGTCGATGTGGCATCGATCACTATCGAGCACCAAGGCACTCCGGCATGGCGGCTCGTCATGCCCTGCCCAGTTTGGACTGCGGTTTGCCCTCCTCTGTGTGCATTATTGATGCGGTCGAACCTTTACTCTCCATGGAGCAAGTGTCTGCTTATATCTATTTTTTCCATGGATTTCAGGCCCAGTTTTATACAAAGCGTTCGTGCAGATACGGTGAAATCCTTGACACAACGGGAAATTTAAATGAAACTCTAAAAAGGTTCGATGGTTCGATGCTGTCCCGGAACTCTGGGTGCATATTCTTTGGTGCTCGGCGAAGATCAGACTTTTTGCAGACATTCCCTGCTGGGTCAAGCTTCGATGCTGCATTCATGATTCATGAGTCTTGAAGGTTATTTGTATCGCAGGAAGGTATTTCATATTTGTGTCCGTACTGTCAAGATGTCTGTATGACTGTAGGCTCTAGTGTTCCTTCAACGGAGAAGAAGGATTTGCGTATTGTATACCATGAGGTTGCACGAGGTTCAGTGCAGTTTTAAACGGTCCTTTTAGCTTCTGATACCTTTTTAATAGTATATATTCTTTCATTTTGAAGACATTAGAATTTGAATCCTGATGCTGGAGGTAAAAAGACCGTAATTCACGACGTTCTCAAGACCAATACGCTGTACCTAATGTGTTTCATCAGAAGAAAACCGTATTTTAGCTTGTTTTACTGGCTGATTTAAGAAAATTCTTGAGTATAGTACAGCGACGGGCAAAATAGTACAACGCGTCAGAGTGAACTAGAGTGTTTAGCTTAGGTGTTTGTGCTTACATTTTTATCGTGGGAGCTAGCATAACGTAGTTCTTCTTTAAATGAAACATCTAAATCACCAAAATTTTAAATTGAACCAAATTACTTGGAATAGGTGTAATATTTGCATGAGTAAACGTTCCAAGTACAATAAAAAATTTTTTTTTAAATTTTTGCTGTGCAAGCTCTGCCGGTAACTTATATCAGAATGATGAATTAAGTCGCATGCATCTTCGGTATTTTATTACATTTTTCCGCATGGATTGTTTTTCCAGTACACTGATTTTTCTGTGTTTCCACAGTAAATTTCTAGTTTCTAAAGCGATTCAAGTCAGCGGATTTGCTAGGCTACTCTAGAACAATTATTCTTTGTTTGCCAGGAAGATTTTTCTATAATATTATCCAATAGACACCATTTGATACAGAAGTCCAAGTAGATCGGAAATATCTCCTGATATACCCTATTGAAAGGTAATTAGTTATTCAAAACAGGCTATCGTACACACAAGCATTAATTGATTCAAGAAAGTCAGAGAATACATCTTAGAAGCGTAAAATTAACTCACGGACAAGGTAAAAGTTTCATCAAACACACTCCTGTAAGAAATCGGTCGCACGGAACGACGGTCACCACAAGAACAAAGTGAGATTAAAGTTAGACCTCGGAGTTCGTCCAGCAACAGGCGGTGTTGAGAGTCTGTCGAGTTACTTCGGTCAACTCTGAGGGGCGCCAAATCCCGTATGTATGTTAGGTCAAATGCAAGCAGCGGGGCTCACATTTCTAAGAAAGCTCCCGCATCGCATGAATTTGGTAAGATAACACGTTCCAAAGTTTTTTAAGGATTTTGTTCCGATCGCTATCCGACGTGCAAAAATCATCACCAAAATATTGTTGTGTTGTGATGCCGTGAATATAAGTTGCACAGTTAATAGGCTCAAAACTGAATTTGAAATCAGTAAGCAAGTTCTAGAAATCCACTTTCTTTGCAAACGCACGCACGCGACTACCTAAAATAGGATGAAGACAATTATTTCGTTTGCTGATCGTTATTTTCTTGCTAGTACCATAAGTGAGGTCATCAATAAGTCAGTCATCGACCTTCCTTAAGTGTTTTTTGCGCTGTAAATCATTCGCCATTCTTTTCAGCAGGCGTGCACTTTAGGCTACAGTGGTATTAACGCAGGACAGACAATGAGACAAATTCGCGAACTAAAAAAAGGGGCCAAACGAACAAAGAATTTTTTTTCCAGTAAATGCGAAAATAATCCTGGATGACTTTAATTCAAAAGATCTATTCTTGGACTTGTGTAATTCCATAATTAAGGGTTCAAATTTGAAGCAATGAGTCTAAACGATTAAATTATACAGGAAATTTACTATAACAAAGCTAGAAATTTGACGTGAAAAGGCAAACAATTTTACATAAAAACACCACAAATGACACAAGAAAGGGGAGTTTATTAACAATACATTTTCGTGCGTGTCAGATATGGATTAAAGGGTTCCAGACTCGAAAAACATAAATTCACTGCTAAGTCATCAGGGATTTTTCATGCGTCCCAAAATGTGCAGTGTACCCAAGAACCAATATGATTAGATGATTAGATTAGTTAGTTTAAGCCCTTTTGACCACAACAAAGGCGTTCCAACTTTGGAGTAAAGGCCATTTAGTTTGATGTAAAGCAAATGCAGAAACTATACAAAAAGTGAGTTTCCACTCAAAATATCCAGCGCAAATAAACAGTAAGTTAAGAAAAAAATATATGAAACAGGATAAAAGTTGATAAAAGCTAGAGGAGCCTAAAAGTAGAGCAGCCGTGCAGCCGAAAAAGGTGGACGTCAACAAAACGAAAAAACACTTCATTTCAACAAACTGAAGACATACGTCACTTTCAGCTTGAGACCTCACATTTTCCCCCAGGAAGCGCTAGTTCACACCGATAAAATATCTGTATCCCCCTAAAGAAGAGAACATACACGAACACGAGAAAATCGCAGAAAATCGCGAGAAAATCTTCTAGCAGCAAGTCAACACACAGTCAATAGATAATATTGGCTTCAGCTTGGAGTCGATGCAAATGCGTCCCAATGCGCATCGCCCCAACAATTACCTAGAAAATGTAGCGATTCCTGAGAAATACTCAGAAATTATTCAGGACAGCTAATGCTCTCGTACGGCACCACGCGGGGTTAAAATGGTCGATCCTCCCAGAGCCCTGATGGGACGCATCTCGTGCATTCAGAGTTGTCTGAGTTGAGAAGAAATCAAGAAAGAAGTTTTCAAACTGAGAACTTCTATTCGCAAAGAAATGTAAACCAAGATCAGAAACGATTATTGATATAGTAG
Source organism: Platorchestia sp. MABIK (assembly GCA_014220935.1). Taxonomy (NCBI): domain Eukaryota; kingdom Metazoa; phylum Arthropoda; class Malacostraca; order Amphipoda; family Talitridae; genus Platorchestia; species Platorchestia sp. MABIK. Next base: position 113,188 of record JACJUY010001893.1, on the reverse strand, counting down.
GTTAAAATTTGCAACAATCAATCAACATAATGAGTCGGAACAAATTACAAAAAAAATATGTGAACTAAGTACAGTGCATAAGGTAGGTATTGCGTTATTCATTGGCGTAGGTATCGACTAATAATTGGTTAACAATAACGAAACCATAAACAAGAAATTCTCAACTTATTGGATAACGTGACGGGAAGAAAAAGTAACATTGTGTTTTTTCAACCGAAAGAATGTGTTTTTTCAACCGAAAACACGAAAGATAACGTAATCCTCTCCATCATAAAAAGAGATGAGGAACAGAATTTGCTTGAAATAGAATACTATTGAACATTAAAACTAGAAGACTCACACTTGTCCTTAAACCAGATGATCAACAAAACGTTCGCAAGCATGAAAAAAGAATGTGGTATCAAGATAAATTAACATGTTTTAGCATTAACTCGGGATTTACAATTAAAGTCAAGCAATCGGCGACCCTTGGTAAGGATATACGTATATTAGAAATCATCGAATAATTGAAAGTATAGTAGAGCTCAAAAAAAAATCCGGCACCGCATCAAAAGCAAACGCGGAGAAATAAAGCATGCCGATTGTGAAGCACAGAGCGCAGAATAAAAAATGCAAGCCTAAAATAAAAAATGGAGACTACACACGGAGCTCGATTGCAAGAAACAACTCAAACGGTAGACAAGTATGGTAATTTCAGAGCCGAAATGAGACACGCAAGGCTGGAGTCGAAAAGAAAGTTCACTTCCAGAGAAATTTATCGAGCAATGTAACAGGAAGGCGACGGTGCCACGAATGCTGGCAGAGATATAGGCTTGCAGGTCGACTGTAGAAACTTACGACTTTCTGCTCGTAGATGTAAGAAATATAGGTAGACCTGAACATAGCATGGCGTCTTCCGAGACCGTGTAGGCGTGAAACAAATTTTTCATGAACTTGCACCGTTGCAGATGAGATTCACGCGATGACATGGTGGCGTGTCATTCGATGGCTGGGTCGTGTACGCCGTACGAAATGAAAATCTGGGATTTTAACACTTTGATGGCGTATTGGGACATATGTGTACCACTAGGTAAATTGCTCTTTTAGGATCCGTTATTAATGAGCAGCATTTAAAATATTTCACTAGCATTTTTTTTTAAACGTATATTAGCGAGTGTGATGACATGATATTTTTACAATTCATGGACAGAATAGAACTGTATACGAGAGGTTAAGTACGGTTTTCAGTTCTGCTACTCGTAACCTTATTCATTTTAATGTAGCAACACCCAAAACATATACAACGCGTTAATAATTAAACTCGAGTTAAATAGAAATATCAAGACGAAAGTGTGGTTCTTCAGTCAATGCGAGCTCAAAGGTAAGGTCAAACGTGAAAGTATCACGCGCGTTTGATAGCCACAGTGCTTATGAAAATGAGCGAATGACGTAAAGAAGTTACCAAGGTGATCGTACATGCATTTGTGGCATGGAACTTTCTCAAAAGACCACAAGTGGACACAACGTCCCGTGCCATTGAAATGCGAACCTTTAAAAAATTTGTCAACCATTGCAAGTAGTAATCGCTGTTTTTTAACAAGTAAATGGTGATTTTATGCTGTGTCAAATCACAGTTTTCTTCTTAGGTTTCCGATACTATATCTCGAGTAAGAATGATGAAGGTGTTGCACACAATCCTTTAGAAAAAGACTTCATACTACATTCTTGAATAGTTTGTTCCAGAGAACAATATAAAGTGTAAGAATTCCCGCTCCGAAAAAAACGAAATGTCATCTTGTTCGCGGGAGCCCAAGGATACAAGGTACTTGAAAAATGTAGATGAAACTTCTTATTGTACATGTGCTTCTGAAGAACAAGTCAGAATCCGTTGTGAGTTTTACCTACAGTGAGTGAAGGTGTGTTTGTACCAACTGAGTTGAACATTGTCCAGGCTACATTTAGTGGAGCAAACCAGAAGTGTTTCACGCCCGGGTTTGACGCTAATATCAGGTTGTAACAGAAGTTCTGTCCATTTTCACATTTGAAATAAAGTGAAAATCCTGTCAAAAATAAATTTATTCAGTCTTCAACGTAGTCACCATTTTTATTACTTACATCTTCCCATCTTGCCACAGGCTTTCTGATTCTTTCTTCATAGAATTTAGCCAGTTTGGATTAAGAAAAAAAGATACTAGTTTCATTTCGACCTCTCCTCTTGAAGTAAGCCTGTGTCCCATTAAATGATTCTGTAAGCTCCTGAAAAGATAAAAATCGGTTTGAGCCAGATTGGGAGAATATGATGGGTGATACATGACTTCCCAGCCAAATTCTTCAATGAGATTTTGGTTGGCCTTGAAGTGTGGAGCCTGTCTAGCATTGTCATGGTGCAGAATCACTCCTTTTCGATTGGTCAAACAAGGCTATTTTTCCTATAAAACTGCTTTTAAACGACTTAGCTGCTGACAGTAAACTTCAAATGTTATTGTTTTATTGTCACCCATTAGTTCATAATAAACAATTGCCTTCAAATCCCACCATACAAATAAAAGAATTTTTTTAGGGTGCAGTCCACTTCTCCGCTATGAAGTTGGCTTTGAATAATGACTTAGCCACTGCCTTTTGCACTCAACATTATTGTAAAGGATCCACTTCTCGTCGCCAGTTGTGATTCGGTCTAAAAAAGGTGTCTGAAGTTCACGAGAACACAGTGAAACACAACAGGTCACACGCTGTTGCCTGTTGATTTCTGACAACTCGTGTGGGACCCATTTCCCAGCCTTTGAGACTTTGCCAAGTCTTTTCATTTCCCGATGTATGGTCATATGGCTTACATGAAAGCTTTTGCTCAGTTTTCTAGTAGTACAGGTTGGATTTTCATCAATAGCATCTTGTAATTGCTCAGAATTGAGTTTTTTTGAGCATCCTGCTCTCAGTTTGTCTTTCAGACTAAAGTCATCCTTTTTGAAACGTGAAAACCATCTTCTTCAAGTCTTTTTATTCACAACATCATTTCCAAAAGTGTCTGAGTGTTTTTGCTGCTGAGCTTGCCGTATTGCCTTTATGAAATTTAAACAGTACTGATATGCTCTTTGCTTGAAGTAAAGCAGTGTACATTAGGGCTAAAATAGTTATTAATTACGATGATTATCACACAATCTGAGAGAAGGAATAATATTTTATTAATTGCCATAGATAAGCATACAACATTAGCAAGCTAAATTGAAGGAATCGTGCCCTAAACATATAGCTCAAAAATTGGACAGGACTTCTGTTACAACCTGATAGTATCTTAAATGATTTACACTGTCAATTATATCTTCAACTCGCCAGTGACACAAGCAAGGCTTGAACAGAAAATCCGTCTTGTCAGCGCTCTGACAACGAGCGGTGTTGAAGTACAAAAGCGAATCAAGAAAACTCGGATCAAAAAATCTGAGGGTAAATCTGGGTTGCGAAGAGCCGGAGGCGTGCCATCAAAATAACACTAAAAAGAAGATGTACATCAGAGGTGGGTGTGTTAGTGATGCACTTAGTAGAATAAAAAATATCCTCAACTTTAAAAAATAACTCATAGATACTTTTCACTTGGATATACAGGCGGTAAATGTAAATATATTAAACACATTTACACACACGATATGTGTCATGATTGCGTAATTGTGTTACGGCGAGTCGAATGGGATGAGAATAAACTAAACGTAATTAACAGGAAACAAATAAACTTGTATTTGAAAATGAACTTGGAAGCATTCAATTCGACTTTCAGCTGTCAAACGACTTCGTTCTCTCAAGGGTAAGTGGACAAGTTTTACCTGAATTGTGAAGCCGATTTTGTCGCGCTTCCTCCTTTTTTGTTCATCAACAAATGCGGGGAAGAGCATGACTTGAGACCAAAAGGATCTCATATTTTTAAGGAGAACTTTTACTGTGTAAAAAACCAAAATACTTTGAATTTAAATTATTATCTAATTTTCTATACCAGCTTCCTGCAATTGAATTTGGATTTCACTAACGTAAAAATTAAGAGATTTGAACTGTTTTTGCATTTATCCATTGAAACTACAAAGAAATAATGAATGATGCTTTCACATCTAAAAATTCAACATTAAGTAACAATTATAACTGGATTGAACGAATGTGAACACGGGACAATACTTGACAACGAACATGCTCAACTTTACATCAGCTTCGTTCACAATCAAGAGTGATCATGCCAGCCAAATGAATGCATGCAGGAAAAGGTATACACAAACGGCATCGAAAATGAGTTCATATGTTAGTCAGTAGCATAGCAGATTGAATTTTTTCATTTGTAGTTAGTGGAAGACAAGAGACGGCGAAACGTCAGCCAGATTGTCCACAGGTTACTCATAACGTTGACTGCGATGGTTTAAACTGAAGTTCAACATTCAACTCAAATTTAAAGTCAATAGTAGAATGTAATTTTTAAAATGGATAACATTAACTGGATCTTGTCTCCATTTAGCTTTGATTAAGAATGTCTGAAAATCGAGTTTTGGACAACTGGTCAGTTAGCAGCATAATGAAAATTCCCTCCGAGTACACCGGCAGCTCGCATCGCGACCAACGCGTTAAACCAAACCCTCGACCGACCCCAGTGACACACCAGAGTGGAGTTACACACCTGTCACAAAGGAGCACAAACTTACAAAAGTTTACTGAACGTGCAGGTATTCATTTCCGCAAGCCACCTCAGTGGGTTTGGAAAATAGTCAAGAAATACATACCAATCTTACAAAAAAACTGCTGTGTTCATCGAACTACATATACACAGAGCTAAAAATGCATGTATCGTGTAAAAATATTTCAAATATCAGTTGGAGAGAGAAATAAAGATGTTCATGCATGTAAATTTGGTAGAATCTAGAGCTGCTTTCAGCCTTCTGAAAAACACAATACAAAATAAATTTTCAGGGTGCTCACCGACGTAGAAATTCCGCATCGAGGTTAGGCAATTTTTGAACGACAACGCGTTACCCTGGCAACGCTAGGTTCCAGTTTCCATCAAACGCAAGAGCCCCTTAGAAACAACAAGAGACGTTTCCGTATCAAAGTGGCTCTGGGTAATTCTGTGCACCATCTTTAATGCACCTCATTTCATCCTAATTCAGTATACTGTGTTCTATACACCGTTAATAATCCCAATCCTGTAAACCGTATTCTATGTATCGTAAATCATTCTAATTCAGTAAATCGTATTGTATACATCGTGAATCCTTCTAATTCAGTAAACACTATTGTATACATCGTAAATCCTTCTACTTCAGTAAGCCGCATTGTATACATCGTAAATCATTCTAATTCAGTAAGCCGTATTGTATACACCGTAAATCCTTCTAATTCAGTAAACCGTATGGTATACACCGTAAATCATTCTAAATCAGTTTACGGTATTTTGCATGTCGTCAATCATTGTCAGTAAATCCACAAATATTTCTTATTCAGTTCGCCATCTTTTGCAGCGTGACCAGCGCTTTGTTGAACAAACTGAACAAAAGTTGAGACCGTCGAAATATATGTACACTTTTCACTTAATAACCGAATGGTCGAAAATGCTTCGTTAAAGTTACATGGACTTGAAATTGGAAAGTCAAGGAGAAAAATTTCTACTTTGAGAGTGGCAGGGGATATAAATTGTAGAAGTTAGGAAAGTTTTTTATTTAAACTTGAGGAACAGAATAACAGCTTTAATTATTATGATCACAAGAAAGAAATTGTAAAAATAGATTAAGTATTCTCTAAAAATGTAGAACATGACGTCCGTCCATCTGTTGCGATGCAGGCATTCAAACGTCGGTGCAATGATTGCCGGACGTGATCGAAGACACCACGAATCCTTGCGGAGGCTTCAGCCATTCTACACATGCGGTCTATTTCGGAATGACTCGGTGTTTCGTACACCAAGCTCTTCAAATGTCCTTAGAAGTAGATATTTCAGGGCAAAATCTCAGACTTTGGTGGCCATGGGAAAATTTCAAGTCCTTGTAACTCTTTAACGTAACAAAGCTGATCACACGGTTATTGAACAAAAAGTGTTCATTTCAATGGTCCCATCCTTGTGGTAAAATTTGTTAATATATATCGTAAATTACTCTACTTCAGTAAACCGTATTCTAAGTGTCAAAAATTATTTTAATTCAGTTCATCACATTCTGCACATGGTAAATCTTCTTAATTCAATAAGCCGCGTTTTATACATGGTAAATCTTCCTAATAAACCTCGTTCTATACATGGTAAATCTTCCTAATTCAATAGACTATATTCTATACACCATGAATCAATTTGTTCTCTGGTGTTTTTTCTTACAGGGAAAGAAAAGAATCGATGGAAAATAGAACTATGCTTGGATATCCTTCCCTTGAATGAACGTTAGCCTAAACAAAGAAACATTTATTCCGTGTTTTCGATAAGGTGTAGAGTTACTGGCAGGAGCGACGCGCTCTGGTAAGCCAAAAATAAGTTTGGAAATAACAACCGAGTTGCGGAAAAAAATTTGATCCATGAAGCTCGTAAATGTTGGTTTGCTTTTGTCTGCTGATACATGGTTGAGGTTTCGCAAAATTTGAAATAAGTTCATGTAAGAAGAAAAGAGTGGATAAAGCTACTGAAGAAGCAATTATAACCATGAAAAGGCTACATCACTTTGTATCCATTGTGTAAATTTGAAATAAGTACATTCTTTGAAGCATCAGAATGATGCATGTACTATTAGATATGCTAATCACACGTTAACACACGAAATAATATTGCGTTAGGCGTAACATAAATTAAATTGTGCAAATTGGAGACTTCCCAGCTCATTTCAGTAGTCACTAACGTATATACTCGAGCTTTCAGCTCTGCTTTTCTTTGTCCAAAAACAAGGCAAGTTTCTACAGATTCCTTCAGTATTTACACAGGGTAGGTATCAAAAAATTTGTTAGCATCAGTATTATTATTGTTACCATTCGTGCCACACATGCACACACAAACTACAAAACGCTCTGAAAACTTTTTGATTCATTTCCCAAATGACCATAATAAAATACAAACTTAGCCAACGTCCGTGATGTGTGATCACGGAATTCAAAACTCACAATAACGCATAACATACAAAAAATTTCGGACTAACACCCGCAACGTTCGATCAGATTGGTGTGAATAAATGTTGAGGCATGAATGCTCAATGAAGGCATAAATGTTGAGCAGCGCTGTGACAGGACGAAATGAGAAATATTTTTATTGCATGGCCGCATAATTCGCGTGACAAAAAAAATCCAGTGAGGCTGTCGAGCGTGAAGGTAACTCGTAAAAATCAACACGCGTAAGAGAAAGAAACCTCATATTTTTCGGGTTTCAAATCTGATGTGTACAATGTAGACTAAGCATGTATACTATGCATGAATGAACACCTAAACTCAATGGAGACACAGACAAATGCCGAATCATTATTGGAAACCTAAGAGGAATGTTAAGATTACAATGAGCAGCCAATGAACAACGTCAAGGAAGAATGAAACACCAAGCGCTGAACAAAAATGGGGACTACAGTTCTAAACTTGGAAACTTCAAACCTGGAATGACGAGAACCAAATCAGTCTCGGACTGCAAATCAGGAACTGATTTCATGGACGACCTGCGAAATTTTACTCGTAACTCCACTCAACTTCTTTTTTCAAAAATTCAACGAAAGAAATCATTCAGCATCTGGTCACTCTGATGCTGAATGATCTTTTTGGTGATATATCAGAGAGGCCAAAACGTGAGGATTTTGGCGAGAAGAAAGAAAAAAAATTTGGCCACATAATTGAAAGTTACACCTCAGCCACGCACCTTGCCTTTATTAGACAACACTCAGGAATATTTATGCACAACCCTCCAATGTAACTTTCGTGTGAGTCTCTAAACAATGAAACTCTGTGGTTTTATTGTACTTTCCAAGAGTTTCTAGACGAAATTACGAGAACACGTCGCTGCAATCCAAAAAAGTCGAATTAAAAATATCATATTCACTTTGTTCATTCAAACGATATCAAAACATTCGCTAACTTTTATCAACATGCAAAAATTTTCCTCGGAGCGCTTCTCATCTCGTCAGTCGCAGCTTTTTTCGCGTGCGAAACACAGAAACGTAAAAAAATTCATGAGATGAAAGCGAACACATCCGTGTCAGAACTGTGCTTCCTGATTATACTGGCCAGCTTCACGAGAGCAGCGAAAATAAAGGAAGATATGCTAAATAATGTTCAACTTGCGTGAAATAATGTAAAGTAAATGTGAGACCAGAATTGATCAGACCCTAACTTAATCCTTTCCTGGATCTGTTTTTACATGACACTAAAATTTGAAGAAGGTATAATTCGACCAGTTAAAATTTTGTCACGATATGTTCAATGAATTTGTTCACAATGGAAATAACAGGCCAATGTGGTAAAAATGAAAGAATGCACACGCCCAACCTAGCTTACAGCCTCTGCGAACGTAAACGAACAGTTTTTTTTAACAAAAAGGGTTGACTTTTCTACGCTGGATTGTGAAAAAAACAATCAAATTACTATTGAAATCAATCAAAATAGAAACTTGAGTTCATTTATAATTCCCGAGTCCCTGTAATATTTTCTACCAGCCCCTAGTTCTGAAGGCACTTTGATTGCAGTAACGAGTGACCTCGTCGTCAAAAATATTTCTGGAAAAACATCACTGTCCTTAAAATAGCAGCTCAGTACATTTAGTTTTCGTAAAAATAATAATTGAAATGCATCATCGCACACTTTTGAAACAAAACAGTCGAAGAGATTTAATGTAGCCAGTATTCAGCAGCTCAAAATGAAAACCTAGTATACAGCCTATATACTATATATACATGCAATGTACCATTGGGCAAAGGTTTTTACCTCTTTAACAACATTTCTACACAATCCTTATTCATACACCTTTGCCTTTCGCAGAACTGTAATGACACTTGACCATTTTGATCTGGCAGTGCTTTATGAACACAGTAAACAGTTTAAACATATTCGATTCGATCACAACGATAATTCGCACGTGAAGTTAGTGCAAAAGCGAACAGTCGATGACAAGAATCCCAGCAATAAAGCAAAGAGCAAAAATGAATTGTGCCATCATCGAGGACAAGGAATTTCACTGGCTCTTATATTCAGTTAAAGTCAGCATGGAACAAATTGTTACATTCTCCCTTGCCACCTTCACTGAGCATTAACGTCTTTGTGAGGATCATGCATCAAATCAACGCTAATCTACGTCATAGATCTTATATTACATTTCATTGTACTCCCTTCATTGCGTGGCGACTTGAACTATCCCAATTTCATCTCTGTGTCAATCTTGAATTCAACAATCACATACAACCTAGTTCATGGTCAATAAACACGTCGACTACGGCCGGTTGAACTGAAGTGTTTAATATTCAACTCATGTGAAACTAAATTTTATCGTTAAGCATTAAGAATAACTAACATTGAAAGGATCGAACAATCATTTGGTTTTGAGTTTTTCAAAAATTGAGAGTGAGACCACCGGTCGGTCAGCGGCATCATGGAAATCCTCTCAGTGACCACCGGTGAGTGGTGTTAGGTGTATTAAATTCCTACAGCACGGTTGGTGGTGCCAGTTAGCCACGTGTGCGCCAACCATGAAACATAGATATAGGACATGGAAGGTGGAGCACTCGAGAGCCATCCATGAAACACTGACACTATAATCCGACTATTAAAAATAAATTAACCATACCTTCTCACGCTGCTGGCGGTCGCCTTCGACTTCCCGAACAGAAGACAGATTAATTATGCATGTCTAGTTCCATGCACCATTAGCGCGGCGTTGGATTAGACCAATGGAATCCATAAGCATAACATGTAAAGTCCCTACCGTACCGTGGGACGATATTCACTTCGTTGTTGATGATCTGATTTAAGTTACTCGAAGAATGGGTTGCTTATTGGAATTTTAATTTAATAAAATTGAAAAAGGTTTTTAAAACGCTATTAGCTCCAATTGGCTGCGCAGAATAGTTATTGAATGCCTAGATACGAGTGAAAAATCCTAATTTGGGAACGCAATTTGAGGGACTGTATAACTGTACGTAAGTGTTATTTTTAGGCGATGAAAATACAGCACGTGACTCCGTCTTAGCTAGTCTATGAGCAGCAAAGTCTAAGTTTCAACCAATATTTTGCAACAGAAAAATATAATTTCTATCCAGTGTTTGGATAGCAGTAAAAATAATCTTTTACCTACTTTAGGGCCGTCATCAATAATGTGTTTTGATAGGCATTTGTGCAACAATAAACGCTAAGTTTCAAAACTGGATTTGTACAGCAAAAAACGAAGATCCAACCCCACGTTTCGGTAACAATAAAGGCTATGTTTCAACCGCGCTTCAGAAGCAATAAAAGCTAATTCCTAGCATTCGCTTGGGTAGCAACAAAAGCCAAGTTCTAAGCCGCAGTTGAGCACGACTAAAAGTTAGTTTCTAAGCTTCGTTTGGGCAATAATACCTAGTTCCTAATCCGTGCTAGAGCAGCTCTAAAAACCAAGTTCTAACCCACGGTTGAGCAAAAATAAAAGCTAATTTCCAACTCGCGCTTGTACAGCAATAGAGGCTAATTTCTCACTCCCCTTTGAAGGATGCATGAATAGCGCACCTGCGTCGGTCAGGCGGCGGCACGAGCGACACCCACGCTTCAGCAGCGACGAATCATCTCCACTAACGCCAACACCAAAACTCCGACCCAAGAATGAACAGACACGAAAATTGCTTCACTGATCAAATGAAGTTCCTGAAAACAACAGTCTATTCTGTCAGCGTTACGGGCTGTGAAAGATCGCAAGTGTGAGAAACTGTACCGAGGCTCGTCGGTTCACTTGCAATTACTGGCCCAATAGCGATAGTTGAAGGGGTGAAGCGGTCGTGAAGTTGGCTCTAGAGCGATACACAACATCAAGGCAAATACAACATCAAGATTATGCAGCTCATAGGGGAAGCTTGCCGACTGCAGCGTTTGCCAACTTCCTTAAAGCGAAACTCATTCAATCGGCAATGAATGTTAAATTTGTATTGATAACCTACTATGTCTTGTTTGAGGAATATTGTATCTTAGTAGAAACTAATATACATCATGTGAATAAGGTACATTTTCAGGGGAAAAGATTGTTCGTTCGATACAGATCCAATTGGTAACACATGTTTAAATAACAGTCTAAAGTGTTGACTGTTTGTCATTCGGAGTCTAGAGTCTAAACTTCGAGTCTATACTGAAGCAAATGGTACAAATTATTTGCTTTCACGTTAAACGCGAAGAAACTCCAAGCAAAAAATTTTTTCTTTCGAAAATTGTGTTGAGATCACATTCTTCTCTGAGTAAGACTGAATTCAAAGCACAAAAATTGGGAATAGTGTGCAGATTGACATGCACAAAATGGAAGAAAAAATAAAAAACGCGTAACGTAAAAACAAAAAATGAGCACAAAACGCCACAAGTTGTTGAGAATAAAGCAAATTGAGACATGACATCAGCTTTAAAATAACAAGGCTGTTCACAGACTCTAATGAGCGTGCAAAATTAATTAGCATATAATGAACATTCTCAATTAGTACTGGGCACATTATAACAATGTTGACCAATTCCGACAAGGCTTAAAAAATTATTTTTAGATCATTATACGGTCCTATTTATGAAATGAAAATCCTTTTTGAAATAACTTCTTAACGAAAAATACACAAAATTCCTCTCGCAGAATATTGTATCTCCAACACGAAAAAGTTGCAGGGATGCTAGAAATCTGAAAAGATCTGCGAGCAAGTTTAGTTTCTCGGAACCATTGGCGTTGCTGAAAGAAAGCAATAGTACTCGATGAAAACGCGCAAGTTTTTTGAACTTTAAAAATGAGAGTGAGACCACCGGTCGGTCCTACGGAGAAATCATGAATGGATTATTCCAACAACATCAATGATAACAGCAAAACAAACAACGATTTTTCTTTGAGTTTTGATAAAACTCCAAACTACACGTGGAGTTACCAACTCAACATTACCAGAAACGCGAGCTCGAGCGTTGGTTGGACCTAAAGCCTTGGCCGGACCTAAAGCCTTGGCCGGACCTAAAGCCTTGGCCGGACCTAAAGCCTTGGCTGGACCTAACGCCTTGGCTGGACCTAACGCCTTGGCCGGACCTAACGCCTTGGCCGGACCTAACGCCTTGGCCGGACCTAACGCCTTGGCTGAACCTTAAGCCTTGGCTGGACCTAAAGCCTTGGCCGGACCTAACGCCTTGGCCGGACCTAAAGCTTTGGCTGAACCTTAAGCCTTGGCTGGACCTTGAGCCTTGGCTGGACCTAAAGCCTTGGCCGGACCTAACGCCTTGGCTGGACCTTAAGCCTTGGCCGGACCTAAAGCCTTGGCCGGACCTAACGCCTTGGCCGGACCTAAAGCCTTGGCCGGACCTAAAGCTTTGGCTGAACCTTAAGCCTTGGCTGGACCTAAAGCCTTGGCCGGACCTAACGCCTTGGCCGGACCTAAAGCCTTGGCCGGACCTAAAGCTTTGGCTGAACCTTAAGCCTTGGCTGGACCTTAAGCCTTGGCTGGACCTAAAGCCTTGGCTGACCTAAGGCCTTGGCTGGACCTTTAAGGCCTTGGCTGGACTCAAGTAGATATATCTTGCAGCCCGCAGTTCAAATGGCGCTGCCGGAGTTAGTGTGTCTCTGCCCGCTCACGAAGTGATGCATGCAGATGCAGGTTAAGCCTAAACATTGCGGAAATATCATTTGAATGACAATGATAACATCCAGTTTTAACATTGAAGGAAGTGTTGGTGCAATGTCCTCTCGGTGTTCGCGTGAGAGAGTTCGCACGAATCAAAGCGACGCGCTACTGCATCAAAAGAACATGGAGAACACGGCAGTAGACGTTAGAAAGGTGTCCGCACGAGCCGTGGAGGAGGTACGACGGGTGCGGTCCGAGCGTTGCACTGGATATGAACATTCGCGGGAACGTGAACATTTGTGTGCATGTGAACATTTGTGCGCATATGAACATTTACGCGGATATCAACGTTAGTGTGAATGAACTTCAATATGATTTATAAATAACGTAATAAAAATAAACGTGTATATGAACATTTGAGAGTCAAAGTAAGTACGGACGGAGTTTCAGGCACAAGCAAAAGTTTACGCAAGAACAACCGGATTTTAATCACCAAGACGTATTATTTTGAGCTAGTATGTGACTAAAAATGTTTTCTGGGCTACTTTCGTCGGGGAAATGTTTCTTCATATATAATTAGAAAGCCCCATAAGGACAATCAAGCTTCGATGAGTTGACTGCCAAAATCTCCACTATTTTCTTAGCACCAGGAAAAGAAGCACGTAGGAGTGTAAAACTAACGGTGACTAAAATGCCAAATGAGCGTGCATGTTGATCGCACAATGGTATGAGCATAACATAACTTTTTCTGTGTGAAGGCATGGGCATAACACAACTTCCCAACGTAATGATATGAGCATAACACAACTTTCCAACGTAATGATATGAGCATAACTCAACTTTCCAACGTAATGATATGAGCATAACAAAACTTTTCAACGTAATGATATGAGCATAACACAACTTTCCAACGTAATGATGTGAGCATAACACAACTTTCCAACGTAATGATATGAGCATAACAAAACTTTCCAACGTAATGATATGAGCATAACACAACTTTCCAACGTAATGATATGAGCATAACAAAACTTTCCAACGTGATGGTATGAGCATAACACAACTTTCCAACGTAATGATATGAGCATAACAAAACTTTCCAACGTAATGATATGAGCATAACACAACTTTCCAACGTAATGATATGAGCATAACTCAACTTTCCAACGTAATGATATGAGCATAACTCAACTTTCCAACGTAATGATATGAGCATAACACAACTTTCCAACGTAATGATATGAGCATAACACAACTTTCCAACGTAATGATATGAGCATAACACAACTTTCCAACGTAATGATATGAGCATAACACAACTTTCCAACGTAATGATATGAGCATAACAAAACTTTCCAACGTAATGATATGAGCATAACACAACTTTCCAACGTAATGATATGAGCATAACAAAACTTCCCAGCGTGATGGTATGAGGATAACACAACTTTCCAACGTAATGATATGAGCATGACAAAACTTTCCAGCGTAATGGTTTGAGCATAACACAACTTTCCAGCGTGATGGTATGAGCATGAAAAAACTTTCCAGCGTAATGGTATGAGCATTACACAACTTTTCAAAAATCACAGCGGCAGTTGAACCGTAGCGACTTGGTGTTTCCGAACACCGCGCCGCAGCAAATCTTCGTAATCGAGTAATGTGAAACATTGCTTCTCTCGTGAACTTATCTTTCGTACACCTCGTTGATATAGCGTAACGATGCCGGGGTGTAGCAGTGTGTGCGGTGGCTGCAGGAAAATACAGGCTATTGATCAGTGCAGACACATGCTGTGGGCAAGCGTACGGTCCAAAGCACGGTGAGAAGCCCACAAAACGACATTGCCACGAATACACCTTATAATTAGGCTGAAAATCGTGTGTCTTGGTTTCGATGTTATTTCTACGCTTGAATCTTCGTCCAGAATAATTGCCATTTTTGACCTGCCAAACTTTCCGCTGACTGAAATCAAGCTCTTTTCGAGGCATAGAAAAAAAATTGGTTAAAATTGCAGTTAGAAAACTCAACCAGTTAAAATTGCAAAAATTCTGGATGAGCTTATAAACGTGCAAAACAAAATATTCATTTATTATAGTTTGAAAAATGAGCTTGTGCTTCCAATACAAAGCTGGTAAAGCTTGAAAATCCAAAAAGAACAAATATGAAAGCCAAATGAATTCGAGTACACCGCCATTTCGAAACGCAGATAAAGGACAAAAGGACGGGCGATGTTTTTTGAATCTATTGAGCATAATTCAATTCCTACGCAGTAATTCAGACGCTTGAGAAGCCAAGACTCCAGCCCCTAAAGCAGACGGACTACACAACAACGGTGTATTAACACAGCCTAATACACGCAACACCAAAATTTACAACAATGTGGAGTAGCTACGCATGATTTTTGAGAAAAAAAAATAATTCTAGACATTTGCGAGTGGAAATGCACGAACACAGCGTGCGAAGTTACTTGGTCGCCCCACAATGACGGCACCTAATATTTAATTATATAGTGCACAGAAACGCGTACACACAATGCTGAACAAATTCGCAGCGACTTGTTGAGCCCTTCTCGTGCATCTCTTCTTAAAGCATTGCGATTTAAATAGAGCTTCGTTATTTTTCATGATCCACGGTGCTTTAGCGGCACCAGCGAAGCGTGTCTTTTTGTAAAGTTAATACACAGACGTTGTGTATCGGCGAAAAGTAAATTGGAAGTAGCCTTCACGCACAGGTCGCACTCGAAGACAGGTGTTCGAGTTTCCGGAGAGCGTGGCGAGAACGACGCGACACACACCACCCAACAACTCGCGAGGTACTGAAGCCGATCACCCCGAAGATCAGCATCTAGGCGCCGAGATGCACGAGTCTGGACACCACGTTGAAATAAACACACACGCCGTGCAACGACTAATACAAAAACGTAGTACTGAGACTAAGAAGAATTTTTCTCACCTATTTTTACAACATATCAGAATTTACCGACATCAAGAAAGAGAATATTCTGAAAATCGGGCTCTAACGACGCGTAGGTTTGGAGCGGCAGCAAACTGAGGACAGCTAAGCTGTGTGAGCACACCTCACAGGTTGGTGAGGCTAATGAGTGAGGGTGCGAGGGAGGTGAGGGAAGGTAAGCTCTCAGGAGGTACGGAGGGAAATTATTCCTGGGAGGTGATGAGAAGCAGCGCTCTGAGGTGGTTACGAGCAGAGTGCTCGAGGAAGTAATTAGAAATGGTTTTCGGAGAACGTATTGCGGGGGCTGAAAGAAGGGAATAATGAAGGTTAGATTTAGAGTTCGTTTAACGTCCCTCACCGTAGCAAAGGCGTTTCAAAGAGAGGAAGGATGAAAGTACCATTTAGGATGGGGATTAAGGGAACGCGAAATTTACGAACATGGTATGCTCCTGCATGAGATCTTTGCGCCTAGAGTAAGTTTAAAATGAATGATTTGTAACAAGATCGAAGTTAAAGAAGAAATGTAGAGGTGCTGAAAAACAGGACAGCAGCGAATTGTAAAAAAATTATCCTTGACAAATCAAAATTCGAATTTCATTTCAACAATATATGGATTACACAACTCTCAGCTCGGGATCTGGAATAATGAAGAGCATTATAAAGTAGTTACGAAAACGTATGAAAAATTAAGAACATCAAAAATGGATTAGAAATAATATTACAAGGAATAAGTGGTTTAGCATACTGAAGATGGGTAATTAAACTAAATACCGTGAGAAGGTTATCCTCAAAAACGTAGTGATAGTTTAGCGAATCAATATGGGCTGTAAGCGATACAGGATTACTGATTGAGCGAGGCTGTTGATGAAAAAAGGAAAAATAAAGAGCGAAATTAGAGGGACTGAGTTATGACGTCAGGTATCGTCGACAGGTAATTAAGGAGAACACTCTGAGAGGGTAATGAGAAGATCTGGAAAGTGGTAATAGATTGTGCTGTGGTAATGTAAATAGCGACCTTGAGAAGATCATGTAGTACACTATGTACAGTGGAGGTAACAAATATTCCTACACAATAATTCAACTTGCTTAAACTCAACAAGCAAGCAGCGCTTCAAAGTACTTAGCCAATCTACAACTCACTAGAAATGTATACGTACTAAATACAAAATGCATAGAGAGCTAAAAAGACTTGACTGGCCAAACGAATTAAGGGGGACGACCCAGGCCCCTGTCAGACCCCCGTCGGTCCGATGAACCATTTTTTTGTTGTTGTTGAAAGAGGACCCTTAGGTGGCGACTATTCTGTCCTAAAATTTTATGGCGCTACGGAAACTAGATCCCCCCCCCCCCCCAGGGGAGTGTAAGGGAACCAAAAATCCTGAATTTTCGACCCCCATGTGAAAAGAAAACAAAACGGGAAATGAAAAATTTAAAACTGTAACTTTGTTTACAATGCTTCAAGGATTCTAAAACTGTCTTTGGTTTTGTTCTGGCATAAAAACTCAACGACTTCTATTCTTTTGAAATATCCATAAAAATGTACCAAAAAACTGATATTTCGTTAAAAAAAATTAGCCTAAATCAAAAAAATTACATGAGTAAAGTGTGTTTATTTTCAACAAATACATGTACTGGCCAAATTTCAAACGAATCAGATCACATTTTGAAAATCGCTGGGTTGTCCCCCTTCATTTTTGTTTCCATATTTCTCTGTATGGAGGAACTGCAAAATGTTCGCATAACATAAATTTTCGTTTTTAAAAATAAAAGAAATCGTTTCACAGTGTTTACAGGTTCTTCGTATAACATCTGTGGGTCAATTGTTTCTATAACTAATATTTAAGTCCACCATCACGCATTATATATTCGAGCTTTGCATGGCGAACACAAAATTTGAACAGCTATCAAATTTTGATAAAATTAAAATTTAGTGGAAAGATAATAAACGGAAAATACAATTATTCAGGAATGGCCAAATCAGATCCCAGAATCCAAGTATGGAAAACTTGTTGCGTTTTGATAAATTAGGAACCAAGTGAGAGCTCCACAAGTCATACGAGATCAGCGAAAGATTTGTCAAAAAGAGTCGAAGGTGGAACGAAATGAAAGCTACGCTAAACATTCGTGTATAAATTTCCGCCAATTTACATTTTCTGTTCTATCGATACTTTTTCGCCCCATGTATTTAGAAATCAGCATGTACAGTATTGAAAATAGACCTTCGAACACTATGAAATATCTTGGTCGTATAAATATCGGACTAACGGGAAAATATTAATGAATGCAGTAGTTGTTTATAAATACACCAAACTTAAATACGTAAACATTTGACATAAATAAATATTTTAAGTGTTTAAAGATTTTTTATAAGAGAGGAAAAGCACTTGCATGAAACCAAAACTAACAGATAATCTTTGTTAAGTTATTTGTAGGAACCTTCATTCGTTTTTACTACGATAAGTTTTTCTGTGCAGTCTCCATTTACTAAAAACCCCGCTGTTTTGGAATTTTGTAATATTATCGTGTGTCCTTTCCTGATCTGACATTCTTTTTTAAAGCACTAAAAATGGAATAAATTTGAACTTAAAAATAACACCACAATTTTTCTACTGAGTTTTTTAGACTGGCTTGAAATGGGGAGGCGGTGTGAGAGTGGCTTGGAGTAACAAGGAGCAGCGGAGAGTGTGTGAGAGGAGCATCGCGATGAGAGGAGGATGCTCAGCCGCAGCAAGGGATCACATGAGCATAGACCACGATAAAAGAAAGACAGTAGGGTCAACCAGTCTTTTTTTCGTCGACCGTGTCACAATGCTGACGTAATGGCAACGGACCAATATCAGCGCTCATATTGCATCTGGCAACACTGCAAGCCCAAAATCAGTCACAACCATTGGTTTAACGGCATGTCGCAATGGTGACGTTGTCCAGTGCATTTGAAATGAAGCCGTTCTATTGGCTATCCAAACAAGAGGAGGTGTATTTTCCCCAATAGAAATGACCCTATCTTGTTTCTTCTACCGTATCGTAGGAACCCATCAGAGAGTAATGAAAAGCTTATCCTGGGTACAGGGTGCTGAAATTAGAGGCTGAGGGTGATGAGGCAGCGGATGCTGGGCAGGCAATTAAGGCAACCGACAACCATGAAATAGACTCGGCTGCCGGTCCCGACCTTCTTTTTCCAATCTAGAGCAATTTGTTCAGGTACGGTGGACGCGTGTCTGTCACCGTTACGCTGGAAAAATATTCGCTTTGACTTCAGATTATAAAATGAACAGGAGATTATAAAAGAAACGAAGACTAAAAAAAGAAAAGAAGACAATGAAAAAATGAAGACCATAAAAAAGATTGTAAAAAGGAAGACTATAGACTAAAGGAAAATTATGAAAACAAAGGAAGACCTTGAAAAGAAAGGGTGACCTTAAGAAGAAAGGGAAACTCTAAAATGATTGGGAGACTCGGTATTCCAGTGGGCAGAAATGCGACACATCCGATGAACAAGTATCAAAGGTTACAAAAATTTTAAAATTGTGTACAATCGTCGAGGAAGTTACTGATTAAAACGAATCGCACAATGAGATTTGAACTGAGCTTATGTTGGAATTTGTATCCTAACCTACAAAAATTCAGCTGAATTAACTCTTTGACTGCTTTTGGCAAAATTAAAGTTCATTATTTAACGTGAATTTATAATTTTCATTCAATTGATCAATTTGAGAAATGACAAACAATGAATAGATCGTGCCTGAATTAAATTTTGGTTAGGTATTTGTGAGAAATAAGTTTGTGGCTGCTGGTGGGTCAGCAGCCTTATGAAAATTTCCTCCGTGACCACCGGTGGCTCACGTCTTCAGTGCGATAGTGACGAATGTTTGCCACTTAAAAGACACATAGAAGAAATGAGAACTCATTGAAGCAATTCCTCGTTTTGTTTAAGTTCTAAAGCACAGAGGTAGTCCTCTGCTAAATAAGCGTTCATTAGGAGCACTTAATTTTTCTTATCAACTTATAGTGAAGAAAACTTACACCAAAGATGTACTGTAAGATAATTTGAAGGGCTAAAAAATATTAGCTAAAAACTGTAAGATAATTCGAACGCCTAAAAAAAGCAACGCGAACCTCAATAATCAGACTTAGGTGGCATTGGAATAATTTCCCCATTTATTTGCTGCATTGGTGAATTTAACACTTTCACTACGTATTAGTACTTTTGTGGTACCACTCGGTAAATTGCTCATTTACGTACGAGTAACAATTGCCACTCTTTTACTGGCTTCATTACCTTTATTTGAATTAGATCATGGCGTACAAGATAAAATGTTACAGCGAAATTATATGTTTCCCGCTTGTAAGAAAGGATAAGATTGTAATCAAGCAGTAGAGATGGCTTTCAATTTTGCTTCTTCCAGTCTAACCAAACCGACCCTAGCAACCGCGGAAACGTAGTGAACGTGTTAAGCCAGTAATAAATAAATACAAACTATGAATTGTTATAGTGGACATGTGGAAATCAATTTTGCCTGTATACATGCATTGGTGTTCTTTTGTTGCTTCTAGATGTATCGGATAATTATGATAGGTACGAAGAACTATATCGGTGGAATGTCAAGGAATTGTCTTAGTGTTAGCTTTCACATACGAATGGATAGTGATAACTTGTTTGAAAATGAAAATTTTCCCTTTCCTTTTCTCTTTTTCACTGTGTCCATCAGGCTGCAGAGGTCGAACCAAATTTCTCACAAGACGAATTTGTTTGCACTGGAGCAGAAAATCGAGATATCGTTTAAATTATCGTGCAGCAAGTTTCCAGCAGGACAGCCCCACGCTCAGATGGCTCAGAGTGTGTCATTTGACTATTATTCAGAATACATTTTACTTTCCACGTACGACAAACATGTTTTCATGTATCTTGGCTTCTGATTGCAAGCTGAAAAATCACGAGAAACGTTCTTGCTGAAGGAATTAATTACATTGCATGTGCTTATTATTCAAATACATTCGAATGGTGTACGCTATATTTAGTACGTAAATAGATTGAATGTATTTAATGCTCATGCTTTGAAGCATAAAACCTTATCACGTTTGGCGTGACCATACTAGAATTTTTTTTATGCACCTGTAAAACGTTTATGGCAATCGGATCTTTTAAGGATTTACCTCTAGCTCAGTATCTGCAAAAATGGATGGGCGCAATCCCAGTCTAACTTTTTTGCCAGCGCATGCATGTTTTTCGCCGCCTAAGTGATTTAATGACTTGGGCGACGAAAAACATGCATGCAGGCGGCGAAAAAGTTAGACTGGGATGTAGAAGTCCTAGCAAAGGTACGCAATAACCACCAGCCTTTAAAAAATCATAAAACTCCTCCTCCGTCCATTCCACCAGCGACGTATCGCAGGAGTCTGAGAAAACCGGTAGACTGAAGGGCTCTAAAAATAGGCAACAAAACCGGAAGAGATACAAAGCCTCTTAGGGACTTTACGTCGAACTTGATGAAATATTTTCAACGATAGCAGTAACAATGGACCAAGCGCGTAGGTGATCGCTGCTGGAAAAAAGAAGCTCAGAGTTTATAATGAAGCCTCTTCTTGTTGATCAACTAAATAACTAACTTTACGATCGACGACAGTCACGATTTTCAGGAGGCTGGCAATCGGATATAAAGCTGCTTCTCCCACAGTTTAGGAAGGAGGCAATTTTTCAGAAGTGATGCAATTCCTTGTTGATCAAAAGTTCATCTTTTCAAATGCCGGAGCTCTCCTTGGAGTTCCATAATCATTGATGGTCCATGGGAAAGGAACTTGTAGTGAAACATCGAAACAAAATCTTGAATTTTACAAACAAGAAAAGCAGAGTGAAACAAAAATCAAGAGCGAACAATCTCTGCAAGATTGGCTCCGAAATTGAGGAGGAATGGCATTAACGCGAAACTTGAAGCAACCAAGATGATGGCTAAAACAGTCCTTGGACAAGGAAAAGAACAAAGCTATTGTGACACTTTGTCATGACTCCGGAAATCTTAATTTGAGCTTCTCCGAATCACATAATGAGGAATCCATTTTTGCCTCTGTTCATTCCCTGGAAAAGAGTTCGGAGCACTCTTGTTTCTCGTGTCTCCAGTGCGGCCAGTGCCGTGAAAAGCAAGGGCCCAAAAATACATCCATAAAAAAGCTCTTAAAAAGCTGAGAACTTGAATGGCTGTTTTCTCCAGCAGGAACTCGGCCAGTTCATTGGTTTGTTTGCTCGTGATTCCGAACACGACAAAGTAAAAGCAAAGAAGCGTATCCACTTTACCGGCGCTGGGCTCTTTGGTTGCTTTTTCTTTCATCGAAGAACCAATTAGCATTTCATGACTCAAGCACTTTAGGCGAGAATTTTTTCAATTACTAGTTCTTCAAGTAATAGAACAATTTTTTCAGTTGTTCAGAACGAAGCCTCTGTTGCCTGTTTTGTACAATACAGGACTTTTGAAACGTTCCATCAAATTTGAGCTGATGTCCTGATGAAAGGTAAATTGATGGAAACGATGAATTATTTTCACTAAAATTCAAGAAAAACTGGGTTTGATAAAGCCCTGAATGACGACAGCATTTTGTCAACGAGTTAATTTCAAAAAAGCCAAATTTAATGTATTTGAATCAAACTTGGAGGCCTACAGCGTGGTAGTTCAGGAGTATTTTTATCTGTGTAATGGCACAAGAATTGTTTACAACCTTCATGCCAAAAATTGACTAGCTGAAATTACTGTCGCTTAAAAAATAAAAATGCAACTGTGAAATAATCTTTTTTAGAAAAAAATGCCTCAGAAAGGGTCGTTGTTGTGTGAGCAAAAAAATAGCGATTGACACCTCAAAGTATCCAGCCTCAAAAAGCCTGCCCATATAAAAATTTACATTTGTAACCTGATGTGATGAAAATTTTCTAACATGTCTGCTAGAAAATTTGAGCTGATCTCCACTATTATATACACTTATATCCACTTATATCCCTATTAGAGAAAAAGGTGGGAGAACAATCGAATGAATTTATTCCTTAGCTTTAAAGCCCGTTATCTTCGTACGCAAAGCGTTTTCTTTTTCTCCTAAAACTCGACCTCTAAAGGCCGAGTAAAGTTGGTCTAACGATGTAATTAACAGAAAATTGAACAGGTATTAATGACAACGAGACCCCAGAAAAAATTTGTGTGAGAGATCTTACGAATTTTAAAGTATACCTCGTTAGTTTTAAACTGTTTGTAAAATATCGGATCTCTTTCCATTAAAATGGTGTAGCTTCATTTGCCGTTTTTCGAACAACCGTTAATGGCACAGGAAGGGCTAACAAATTGAGCGAAGGTATTAAAGCAAATGTAAGAAAATGGGCGAATAAGCTACTTGAATTAATTACACAAAAGCTATTTTCAGAGAAAAAACTAAGCTGGTCCAACTAATTCTTGGTAATTCTCATAGAGGGACTCAGAAAACTATCATTTTACAATCTAGAAAGAGATAAAAATAAACAACATATTTGAGAGCGATAAAAACAGGAATGGTGCTTCAGAAAGGCTGAAGTGGTGGACGGATTTTTAAAACCCGCGTAGAATATATAATCAGCCGCAGAAGTTGAAAAAAAAACTAAAATGATTTTAAACTATGTGAGACGATTAAAGAGTTAACGAGTTTCACTTCGATGGTATTCGAGCATGTGGACGTACGATCCTCTAAAGATATTAGCAAAGAACGTCTCACAAGTGGTACTTGTTTTGATGCATCACTTACCGACTCCTGAAAAGTTGCTAGATATTTGAGTGATGCTGCAGACTCATTGATGATATAAAAATGACGAATTGGTTCTCAGGTTGTACACAACTGAACATTTTCATGCTTACGGAAAATAACAGCATAAAAGCGTACCAAGCCAGCAGAGTAACACTTGTTAAAATTCAAAATTAAACTCGAAGATGGATAATTAAAGTTAGAAAGAAAGGGTGATACGTAAACAGACATCAATGAAACGAAAGGAAACACAAGGAAGACAGAGNAAAAAAAAAAACTAAAATGATTTTAAACTATGTGAGAAGATTAAAGAGTTAACGAGTTTCACTTCGATGGTATTCGAGCATGTGGACGTACGATCCTCTAAAGATATATGCAAAGAACGTCTCACAAGTGGTACTTGTTTTGATGCATCACCTACCGACTCCTGAAAAGTTGCTAGATATTTGAGTAATGCTGCAGACTCATTGATGATATAAAAATGACGAATTGGTTCTCAGGTTGTACACAACTGAACATTTTCATGCTTACGGAAAATAACAGCATAAAAGCGTACCAAGCCAGCAGAGTAACACTTGTTAACATTCAAAATTAAACTCGAAGATGGATAATTAAAGTTAGAAAGAAAGGGTGATACGTAAACAGACATCAATGAAACGAAAGGAAACACAAGGAAGACAGAGATGACGGACCAAGTGAAAATCCCGAATTTATAACAGATTCCAGTACGCTGTATTAAATCTGTTTATCAATCACTACGGTCAACACAGGCTCCGTCACTTCTAGAGAAACGGTAGTATTTCTCCCTAGAAACATTGAGCGTCTCAACTATTTTGCATCACTATGAATTGTGAATTCGCGGGAGATGACATTTTACTTAAAACTCATGGAAAATTTTTAAATAGTTTAGATTTCATCCGACATTTATCACACAAGCAGCAAGAGCCCTAAACGCAATGGTCATAGTTTGTTCTAAGCGTGAAAAATACCCGTACTTTGACCTCGTTTGTCGACACGGTTTAGCACTGCATTTTACGGCACTTCAAGTACCCCTCAGATATCAATACGAGCCATTGTGTCGATAGTCTTGCAGTCCAGGCGAGAGAGACATTGCCCTGTGGGCCAGGACCGACAGCGAATAAAAGAAGTTTTCCAAACCGCCAAGCACGGCACTGGAGAGGACAGAGACGATGGAGACAGAGAGAGACGTGTCAACGTAAAGCACTATTAGCCTTGTTTTGGTAGGGAGCGCTCGCCGAGTTAAGTAGATAAATTGCTTAATTGAGCTGCCTCCCAGGCTTTTATAGAACAGACAATTGAGATTAACTGGGCAACGCGTGCTGAAACACAAAAGAAAGAGGTGGGAAGTTGGAGAGATCTTGTAGGGTCGCGGGGGAGAAATTTAACTATGAGTAAAACATAAACTAAAAATCAATTTTACGATTGATTCATAATTTGATCGTAGAACAACTGAGTACAATCGATGCTCCGTCGTATAACATTTGAACTTGAAAACACATAATGTAGATCCTTCGCCAGTGAAAATCTAAAAACCTGTGAAAATTATATCGGCCAAAAATATCGGAACAATCTAACGTAGAACTAAAAACTCTAACTCATTCAAAGCAAGAAAATATTACAAACATGAAAAAGAACGGTTAACAACGGATTTCACGAATGAAAATTTGTACTAATTTTTAATTACAACTCACGTATGATTTAAAAAAAGTTGATGAAATTTTATCTGTTTGTGAACGAAATCATTTGAGTTTTATTGATTGATACTGACGACCACCACGAGAAATTAAAGATTTCAACTTTCAATTGATAACTCCAAGATGCAGTTGGCACGTAATGTAACTTGTATCCTTTGTCACAGGCAGAAGATTCACACAACTGTAAGGACAGGAAAATCCATGGTGGAGGTCAGATAATATGAATACTTATCATCAAGGTAAAAATCTGCTCGTAATTATCGACAAAGACATGAAAAATGGCACCATTTTTCAAATTCAAATAAGTGTCTTTTTACCTTCTGAATTATCTTGGTAGCTCCGAGTCGAAGGTAAAAACATCCGAGGCAAAAGGAGCTTCAGTAAGATTCATGCGACCACTGTAAAACATTACGGCGTTGAGAAGGAAAACCTCTTAAGTTGACTTACAGCCAGCATCAATATGACGACGAGATTGCGCTCCCGTACACAGCATCGTAAAGACAGAAAAGAAAGTACGAGCACTTTCAAACAATTTCCGTCTTCGGAACTTTGAGTTGGCAACAAAATCTTTGAAATCTATGTACTTGGCTACGATCTGTGTACTATTCTCCTTGCGAAAATTCTCTGATTAGGCATGAAAAATGCTCAAATCAGAGGATTATGGTCAGAAAGAACAGCTCGTAACGTAGTCAAATCGACTTGGAAGAACTAACGGTGCCTACTGTACCACTGCGACAGTGAAATTGTTTGGAAATCAAATCCCAGACCTCCGTGGTTAGGTCAGAGATATACTGGGATACATACTTCACAGAATGCTATTAACAATCATTGATAATAAATTTTATAAGTTAGTTGATGCCTCCCTAACCAAATAAAATGTGTTCCATGATAAAGAAAAGAGAGGCAATATTAATAATGTAAAGAAATTAATACATATAAAAAAATAGGAAAACAGTGCATCTAAGCACAAGTGTGCTCTCATTTCAGATTCTTTGCGTACAGAAGTAGCAAGATTGAAAGATGTTCATGAACCAAGATAAAAGTTGAAGAAAATAGTAATAGATGTTGATAGAAAGAAGAACAACAGAGAACGGAAAAAAGATGGTCAGTTAAAAAACTTGAATCATAATCTATTTTAACATAGAAAGGTCTACCCAACCTTTGGTTTGGAACCCCACGTCTTTCCCTGGAAGTTACGGACAATAGTTCTTCCAATTCAAATTCAAATTTAAAGTTTAAAAAACTTTAATCTGAAATACGGCAAATTATTGTTTACCTTAGCAGCGTCCTCGAAGTTCGTTCAGTAAACCTGATATCCTGAACATCTTCAATTTATCCCACAAATTATTTTTACCTTTCGGATAAATTCAAATACACACGAGAAAAATAAGTAATTTCCAATAAGCGGTTCTTTCCTTTGAATCCATTGTCGCAGACCAAGAATCACAATCTTTGCTATCGGCTTAACTCAGGAATTAGAATTCTGTTTCACGATTCAAACGTCCACATCTTATATTGCCCGTACTAATGAATTATTTAATGAGGGAATGATGTATCGCTAAGGCAAATTAATAGAGAGATTGGTTGACAGATCAGATATTTAGCTGCACAGTAAGCTGAAAATTTTGTTCACAATACATTTGAATTAGCATCTGCATTCTGTTAAATGAAAAATGCACTTAAGCTCATTCAGAATGACCGACAAATCCAAATCCCTTCATTAAATTAGAGGTCTAATGTTTAATCATTATTTCTCTAAATTAGAAACTTTACCTCGTAAACCTCGCAACTTCCTGGCACATTTATTTTCGAGTACGTATGGTGACTCGACTAGCTGAAGAAACCTTCGACCTCAATGGTGGTGACGTGCGAACGGTTCTGTCGGTGAGGAACAACCGAAATGCTGGTGTGTGAATCAATATCGCACAGCATGTGATCATCAGAGGACACTTTACCGAGAAAAAATTTTTTAATTCTATTCATGTTTTGTATCAACTACATCACATTTTTAAAAATAATCATCTTGTAGAAAAATGTGAGCGACATTTTAGTCTCTTAAGTTAGGAGAAAAAACGAAGTAACTGCAAAGGTGGAAAAATGATGATAGTCTACAAACGCACATGTGAAAAAACATCATGCGAATAGGTTCAACTGTAAGAAATACAGTAGCAAAATGTAGTAATATTACAATGGCAGGTAAAAACATTGTTTTCAAAATAGTTCAATTGAAAGCAAAGTTTTAGATCGTCACAGCTACTGTACTTGAAGATTTAAAGATGAAGAAAAAGAAAATTATTGGAGAAGCTTCAAATCCACATTTAAATGAGATCTGACTGCAGACAAAAGAGATTGCAAGCAAAATGAAAAAAGTTACCAGTTCACTGTAACGTAGAGGGGAACAAAGCTGGAGTGATCATCAAACGACGGTTGTGTGTATGAATTGAAATACTTCGTAACATTCGATCAGCGCCATATGAGTGAGATGCGATTATTAGCGCTAACAGACCGTGAATTACAAAACAATGTTTCAATTGCTTCTGTGATGAATAATTTAAAATATACCTATATGACTTAAAATTCAGTTCGATGGAAAATTAAATTTTTCACCGACTTCTTCTACAGAGGGTGATAGCTGTGCCATGTAAGTTGTCATAGATATGATACAATGTGTTAATTAAACAAAAGAAACGAGAAAATTGATTTGATATATTATTTCCTTCAGCTGAACAAGCTGCATTCCACACACGCGTTTAAGCTACCAGTAAAGTATAATTCAGTCGGTAAACTAGGACCAACACAGAGGAATAAAGCTTGAGGGCAATTTAGATGAGGACTAATTTACGCGAATACTGAATACATGATGTGTATTTTAAAAAAATTTTTTGTGTTTACCCAAGCCCAAGTAATGCAAGCGAGGCTTTTGAGGGCACTTCCCTGTAGCCGAGGGCAGGCTGGCTTAAATAAACATTGGGTCACGGAAAGGCAGACTAGGCTTACGATGGCCACTTGAGCGGAGGCTTGCTTGTGCTGCAGCCCGGCAGCTTATGGACCGAGTGACCACGGGGACATGGCTGTCCACAAAATGGGGGCTTCTCGTGACATCAAACGGTGTAAACGGAGAATGAATGAGCGCACAAAACAAGGATTTTTGGGGAAATTGAAACTGAGAGTTGATTGAAGGTGTAGTCCGCGTACTTAGCGATGAGGAAAAAATGGATGATTGTGTGGATGGATAGATGGAGGTACGAGTAAATGCAGGAATTTAAATGAAAACTGAAAAGGTAATGGTTGGAGAAATGAGGAGATAGAAGGGTATCCCAAAACGATAGAAATCTATTGACTCAAGTGCTTACGTGAAAACAACTTTTACACCAGGATAGTGTGAAGAGAAACCTGGAGCGGAAAATTGCGGAACCATTTTAGAAATGGTTGATGAATGATTTGTGCGAAAATTTACCTATGTATTTTTTTATAAGA
The DNA here is from genome assembly GCA_014220935.1 of Platorchestia sp. MABIK. Taxonomy (NCBI): domain Eukaryota; kingdom Metazoa; phylum Arthropoda; class Malacostraca; order Amphipoda; family Talitridae; genus Platorchestia; species Platorchestia sp. MABIK. Next base: position 84,593 of record JACJUY010001893.1, on the reverse strand, counting down.
TCTATTTTGCTATCTATGTGGAGCTGCATCTATCTACATTTCTCAAGTTATTATGAGCAACCATCACCGACAGAATGACGCATTTGATGCATAAGAAAACGAAGATATTAGAGAGAAAATATTCGGATTATTTTCGATGACGAAACTTGCACAGGCCTCATTGAAACGAACTCAGACTTTCCGTATAAACGAATGAAACTTGCCAAATATTTATTGTTTCAGAAATACGTACATTAAAGTTTGGATATTTTTTAAAGTTTTATACTTGGTTTACGTTGATACAGTAAGTCATTCGACAGGAACGTAAAAACGTAAGACATATTTTTCGAAAGCAAAAATAAATCCAAGCCAAAAACTTTCAATGCTTAAATCATTGTAAGAATGTGAACATTCAACTACCTCTATAGAATTTTGGTGAGAAAAAGGAAACATTTCATGAGCTGTTATGTTGACTGAGCTTTTCTACGCTCACATGTTACTAACAGTCGAAATATTAACGCTCCATGACGAAAGCGAGTTACTATATTGCGGCAGCCGTAAAACAGGCAAGGAGACTACAACATTCAGGCAACTCCTACACCAGTAATGACTGTAATCACCGCCTCACACATTAAAAACCGCGAATTTTCACTCCAGAGTTGGTAGGTTGATCCGTTCCTTCAACTGAAATCCTCAAATTTGACTGTTCTCTGATGAAGTTTGACCTCATTCGAGAATGTCCCCCAGAAAAAAAATATGGCAACCCTGTTCCAAACATGTCGAGTAAACCACAAGTGCTCGCCAAGGAAATAATTATTATGATAGCTGCTACTTTATAAAGCACCGCGGCGGTGCCTCATGCGGCAGGAGCGCAATTTAGTTTTAATGCACCTGCTCCATGTAAGGAGTAGTGTCACTCGGAAATTAGGGTAATTATAACCAGGGTCGAAGCAATACCAGGGCACTTTGCAGACTGCAATCTAAAGGGCATATGTTCCGCCACTTGGCGGTCGTTACGAGCTCCCAAGTGCAAGTATCCAAGCTGTGACCCAAGTGCCAAGGACCGGCTACCCTGAGTTAACGAGGCGATGTCTCGAGTGACATTCTGCACACTCAATGTCCCGTCTCAGCTATTGTCTCGTGACTAATTGTGTCACCTCAATGGTTGTCTGGTGGCTTAATCTCGTCTCAACAACTGTCTGCCTACTAATTATGTCGCTTCACTGGTCATCAGGTGACTCAATATGTGATTTCAGCAATTGTGTGATGACTAATTATGCTGCTTCAATAGTTATCTGATGACACAATTTCTCGTTTCAGTAATAGTCTGGTGAATTATTGTTTCTCAAAGATTATCCGGCTACTGTAAATTAGTTTGCACCTCCCTAACCATTACTAAGGTGTTCCAAAGAGAGGGAAGATGAAAGCGTGTTCCCGGAGTTTTGGGAACACGAAATCCATGCACAAGGTGTGCTCCTACGCAAGAAATCCAGCGCATTGGGCAAAGGAAGGTTGTTAAACAAGGTAACAGTTAAAAAAGAAAGTGATTGGAGGTGAAAAACAAAAAAGGAATGAACCAGAGAAAAAGATGGCCCGTTGTGAACAAAGAACGGTTTTATTTCTACAAAAAGAGGCCTACCTGACCTGCCATTATTGCAGCCCGTTTATCTTCAGTCCCATGCCATAATTTAACCTGGCTGCGGTGCTATAATTTAAAAAAATATCGATTTTGGCAATGTTATTGCAGAAAATGTTCAAAATTTTCAATTGTGATTCATGAAAAAATATTTGAAGACTCAGAAATCGCGTTCGACAGATAAAGCGAAAAGTTTGGCACTCCCACACGTGCGTCACTGAAAAATTATATTCGTCTACATTATCTACGAGATACAACAAAAGCACCAGAAGACCAATATGCACACACAAGCACAAAGGAAGATCATGAGTGCGTCAACATTATTGCACGCAATGGAGCTTTGTGTGAGAGATGCTGAGCCAGCATTACTGTATGTGGTGCAGTTGTGAGGGAGAAATGCTGTGTGTCAGCAATACTACGCGTGGCGCAGTTGTGAGGAAGAAATGCTGTGTGTCAGCTATACTACGCGTGGCGCAGTTGTGAGGGAGAAATGCTGTGTGTCAGCATTACTGCGTGTGGTGCAGTGCAGTGTGAGAAATGCTGCGTGCCAGCATTACTCGTGTGGTGCAGTGCTGGGTGACAGATGCTGTGTGCCAGCATTACTGCGTGTGGTGCAGTGATGGGTGAGAGATGCTGTGTGCCAGCATTANGCATTACTGTTGCAGTTCCGAGTGACACTTGCATCACCAATACGAGAACATTATCGCACAACAGCCATTTCTAGCTTCTATTTAGTTGCGTTCATGACTGAGTACAAAATTAATTCCTAGAATCGAAACAAACGATGCAGAAAATAACTCACTATTCAGATCGCTTTGAAAAAACGAAAGGTTTTAAGTTTGCCAGTCGGCTCTGTGAGCTTGATCTGGAAGCATTACGAATTATCATTCATGATGAATTGATATGACGAAGAGCATCAAAGGATGAGCAGAGGGCGATTATAAATTGATCAAAAGACAATATAAAGGTGCGTTTTTGTACACTTCCGTACCGATTAACTGACAGGACTTTTATTTTTACTATATGCAGGAACAGTCTAATGAGATTTATAGTGCTAAAATTATTTTCAAATTTTAAGAGTTTCAAAATTCCCCAAAAAACTTTAATCGTGGCGTAGACCACAAATTGCCCGGTTGCATCAAACATGCAAAGCTCACTCGCTATGCGAGCATCAGACTGCAGAACGTAAGATAAAAAATACAGATTTTTTAAGCATGCATGAGTGTTCCTCATAACCAAGTCTGGAGCGTGCATGTTGACAAAAAGATTATATTTCCCTTGTTTTCTTCAGCTAGCTCTGCCACTCGAATATCCCGTCGTTCAATAGAAATTACGGACTTACCACGATTTGTAAAGGCAGATTATTGGGCGTCTGTGCGATGTTGTGCACAGCGTAGTAAACGCAGCAAAGCATCTCAACAGCTCGTCTTCAGTCACTGTGAGATCTGATTTCCAAACAATTTAGGTAGTAGTAGCGGTAAACTTAGCAGAGTCAGTTTTAAATGGAGTTAGCAACTCTATGTATACCATTAAAGTGTGTGGTGTAGCCAAGTTTAAATCAACACTTTGACCGCGTTGATTTAAACTGAAGTTCAATATTCAACTCAAATTTAAAGTCAATTGTAATAAGCAATTTTAAAAATTGCAAACATAGACTGCATCCCGTGCTTTCATATAGTTTTATTTACTCTTGAAAATAGAGCTTGTGACTACTCGTCGATCAACTGCGTTATGAAAATCCCCTCTATGACCACCAGTGGCTCATATCGCAGTCAATGCGACAGTAATTATGATGCCAGATGACGACGATGACGCGGCCAAATTCGGCCCCATTCCTCATTCCGCTGACGCTTTGAGTTTGTTTTTGCCAGCTGGCTGGAACCCGTTAACGGGAAAGAAACTATCGCTCTAGTTTGAAAATTCCAGGCGCGTCTAAAACTCTGGGTGAGGTATTTTCTTGCGAGTTCAATATCACACGCGGGAAACAGCCGTTGATGAAAACAATTCCGAGAACAGCTTTGATAATTTTTATTAAACATCACTTCTATGAACAGCATTTGAATAATTTATTTATCGTCAAATAGAGTTTGCATTTCAACGTGTCCTTTGAAATGGGAAGTAGAGAAGCAGTTCTTTCCTTATTTTAGTGTCGGTGGCCACCTGATGCCAGTGCCCGTCTTAACACACAGGTTATGTTAACGAAGCGAGTGAAAAAAGACTGAAGGAAATTCTATCAGACCTGAGGCCCTCAACCTTACTGGTAAACGTTTAGTAACAAAAAAAAAGTTGAAATTCTCGGGAGCAGACATTTGCAACGGCTAACCATGAGGTTAGACCACTACTGGTTAGTCATTTTTAACTTGTAAAGCATTTTACCAAGTACTAGGCAAATTATGTGAAAACTAGGTACTGCAGTTTAGCGGCAGATTTGGACATTAACGGAAAATCGGTACATCGGTCTGGTGGGGCTGATGCTTGCATTGGCATTAATATGACAGTGACGCAAGCTCTCCCGCAGTGCATGGCTCATCGACCTGCTCGTTGTTGCGTAGGCAACTACATAGGCGTAGCAGACGTAGGCGATTTTTTAACCAAAGTTCCCTAACTCGGCCTCTTCGCAAAATAAAATTTGGGCTTAAAAATCACTCAGCATCTGGCAGCCCTGCAGAACTGCCAGATACTGAGGAATATTAATACCAAATTCGATTTAAAAAGAAAACAAGCTGGGTGATACAAAAACCAAATTTGATTAAAAATAGGGTCAAAATTGAACATTCAGGGCAAAAAATGCGCCAATCCAGCAACTCTGTGCTGAGGCAGGCAGCAAAGGCCGGTAACAAATGCGGGCGTTACGGCGAAAAATGACCGTAATGGAAATTTCAGGCGCCCGACGTAAGCAGCGGACGTAAGTGACCGTAAAGGAGAGCGCGATGACCGTAACAGGCGCTAAAATAAGGAAAATAAAGGGCGTCGTGCCGAATTCACTGTGGCAAATTTTGTTCTTTGGTATCCAAGACAAGCGTTTGCACTACAGGAAGGTTTGTAGGTTTATTCAAATTCGTCCCCGCTGGCGGCTGAAGCGAATTCAACCAAGAGCTCAAGCTTATAGAACATCGCTTCGTTGACTCCAACGAATGAACAAAAGAAGATTTCTGTAAGGCACTGAAATGCAAGCGCAAAAATGGATGTGACAGCGAGGGCTGAGAGACTACGAAATGAAATCTGGTGTGCAGGATTGAAAATGAAATAAAGTGCACAAAAAATGAAATAAGGTGCGAAGAAAATTTAAGAGCACTTGTAACTCATTTGAAAATACCATTAATAAAGTGAACATCTTAGAGCAGAATCTGATACAATAAGCACAAAGGAAGTTTTTGAGCAGACAACTAACGTGCGTCACAAATGGGTCACGAAACCATAGTCCACCCAAGAATTGAAAAGCGATTTATGGAAGCTAGTATATCCTTAACTTCAGAAATCAACAGCAAAATACTGACTATTCAATACCTAAACCAAGAAATAAATTAATTAGGGCGAATTGAAATGCTCACATATCAAAAACGGGTAACATATGAGGAAAATTCAATTCACTTCATGAATTTGAATGTTAGCTCGCCATGTTGCATAGTACAATAAATGCTGGGTACCAACGTAACGAGACCTGAACAAAGTAAAATATCAACTTGGTTTACCAATTAATCAATCCTGACGAAACCCCCAATGCTCTCCGAATGATCCTAAAATTCACACGCAAAGAACAAACTTCAAACTAAGCTGTGCAAGTGAAAACCAACCCCATTCTCTTCGCCAGAAATCATTTACTGCTGCAGTGAAATGCAGTCCAAAGGGATTTCATCCCGTACTATGCGGTGTTTGTATAGCTAATGGAAATCTGGCGAGTTCGTCTGATGTACTAAATGAAACTATTAATATTGGACCGCCAATATTGGGGCCTTTAACTAGATTGCAAATCATGCATTCGTTTAGATGCTGCTGTCTCAGAATATTCCCTTTATCTTGAGCAGCGCAGAGAGATGAATGAAGAGAGAAAGCAAGAGAGAGAGGGAGAGGAAGTTATGTCGCTGCCATGTATAGAAAAGTAACCAGCAATACTTGCACTTGTCAGTTAATATACGAAAGTTTCTAGGAACGGAGATATTGTTCAACGAATATGCACACATATAGGAGAAAGCGTGTACTGGCCAGCCAATAATAAACAAACAACAATAAAATATAAGCACATCTCACAATACACATCTATACACATCCAAGAATGCACATGTAAACACGTCAAACAATACATATCAGTACATATTCAAAAATACACTACGCATCAACACAACATATTGGAACACGTGTAAAAATTTACCTCCAACAATACGAGTGCACATCCATACACATCCAACAATACACTGTCACTGTCAAACACATCCATCAATAATTGTAATGTGCAGTCAAAGAAAATTATTCTACGATATTTCCAGAATGCAGTGTCCCGCACTTGAAGCCTGTTATTCCCTTTGCTACTGTCTACCCAGGATATATATGATATCCGAATGCATCAAAATCTTATGTTTTAGAATTCTGTAAACAGTCCAGGGCAGCTAAAAGACTTGATGTATCGCCGTCTGCACCATTATAGTTATTGTGAACATATCAAAATAGGTGGTCATTGAGAACCTAATTTAGAGAAATCATTTCGAGTCAGAGTGTGCTGACGCACCAAAGCCTCAGACACATAAACTTGATTGTGAGCATCTGCATTAGAGTTGCTTTCCTCGTTCGTTTAAGTGAAGGCAAAAAGACGCTGCTGAGCACCGCTCAATTAAGCTGCCCGAGAGCATCATAACTCCTGAGCGCGCAGTTTAACATGGGCACTTAGCAGATCCTGCGGCCGTGCAGGCTCAATACATGGGGTAGGTCTGCACTCGTCCCCGTCTAAATGGAAAACGATACCGTTTATCATACCGGAAACTGATCAGTATCAAACATATATAATGGCTTTGTTCATAGCACTAAAATTTCATTATTTACACCAACATTCAAAGTTGACCAGCGCAAAAAAATAAACATTGAGCTTTTTAGCTTCTCGTCAAGATGAAATAAAGTTTGTACACCTCATCCAAAATAGTTTTAGTAGGACTTCTGAAGCAGACGCGCATTTTTGATGAGAGAATTACGAGACACTTTTACCGCAATTCTTTAAACTGAAGTTCAATATTCAACTTAAATTTAAAGTCAACTGTAGTAAGTAATTTTGAAAATGGCAAACATTAACTGGATCATTTATTTATTTAGCTTTCATTAAGTATTCATGAAAATCGAGTTCATGACTTCGGTCGGTCCGCAGCATTATGAAAATCCCCTTCGTGGCCACCGGCGGCTCACGTTGTGGTCGAAGTGTTATTTATGTTGACTAATCATTTAGCATCAGTTTTGTAAAGAGGAAAGACGCTTTCGAAAATTTTCCTCGTATCTATTCTCAGTTTTTCAGTCGTGTAATCTAAGTGCAATAGATTTAAACATCATTTACTAGCATACCAAGAGAAACGTTAACGAATACGGCCAGCATATTAGAATCTGAAAGACCATTCAAAAAATATTTGCCTGTTTTGGTTACCTAATTTAGTTTTTCCCCAGGATAATTCTATTTACATGAGAGAGGAGAGCGATGTAAAAAGGTTAGATTTTCAATACACAGAAAAGAAACAGTGATGGCAAATCCTACAATGAAAACTTTTGAGCTGAAATTTTATTTACAATACCTTGAATCATGACTGTTCACTTAATCTGATTTGCTCTCGGAAATAAAGTTCAAATTTGCATTATTTCATTTTGGGTAAAATTTCCAATGTCTCAGAACTTTACACCTAATATTCTCTTTGTTTTGTAATCCATAGGATAAGGGCTGTATGAGAATTTGTCGTATTTATACGGAGTGTGTGTAAAACACCGGCCACAGCTGCACCACACACCGCACTACACACTACACACTGCACTACACACCACACACTGCACTACACACTACACCATGCTGCACCACACTCACTGCACTACACACCACACACTGCACCACACACCACACACCGCACCACACTCTGGCCTGCGTGCCAAGGCAACCATTGCTGCTCACTCCCCACACGGCGACGCAACAAGCCGCAACAGCGCCAGCACGGAGCCAGCACCAGCTTCGTATGATATTCGACACGAAGCGCACGGGAGATTGGGGCACGAGATGGGAATTTATTGGAGAGCTAACGCCCACACTTTGTTTTTACCTTTCTCATAGCGGGCAAGAATGGGAAAATGTTGACGCCGGCAGTGGCGAAATAATGACTTCCTTCAAGCCTCTTTGGAAGATAAATAAAGCTGCCAGAGCAAGGGAAACTGTTCCTGGGACGGAAGTGCATGTACTGAGCAAGCACATGTTAGCAGTGGACGAAAAAATCAATTGAGGTTGAACATTTATGACACGTAACGAAAACTGATGGATAAGAGATAATATTGTAATTATTGAGTATTTTTTGCGTGGTGATGGAAAGAAATACCTCACGTGAGAAATCTGAGAAAATAAATACTTAGATAAAAAAGCTTAAGTATAGTATTTTAAGAAACAAATGACAGCTACCAGTTTTAGCTGCCAAAAAACAGAAAATTGTGAAAGCCAAACTTCCAATGATTTGTCACCTATAACGCGACGAAAATAAAGAGAAGCAGCGAGATGAGAAGCCTCAGTTCTACAACGCGCTAAAAATATACAAATGTGCTCAAATTTCAAGTACCCATGAGTAGCTCTACACAAACACTAATTTCTGTGCAGAGAACGGATTTTTTTCATATAAATTTAGACGAAAAACTTCCTAATGTAGTTAATACGTTCGGGACATTCAGAAGAGTAACGAGTAAAATAAAATTTTTTTTTGCAATCACGCGATATCGAGAATTTTCGAAAATTATAGTGGCACAATTACAATAAATATCCCAACAGATTTAAACGTATGAATACAACATTACTTCTCTTATTTTTGAAGATAAGTGCACACTGCAGCATGATACATATATCCCTACCTTAGGTATCTACAATGTACAAAACCGGATCAATTCTCGGACACTACACCAGGATCACCCCACACTCGGCATCGTATCACATGGCACGCTCCTCTTATACTCATAATAAAGATGGCACTACGACACAAAAGAATTTGTTTTTCTGCAGCGCGCGCCGAGTCTTCACAAAGACGAGGCAAAATGCACCATGTATTGTAAAACCACGCGCGAAAACTCACCTTTTGTAACTTAATCTGACTAGCTCACCTTGAAGTTGAGACCACGCACTTACCTCCATCTCTTCGACAGATAAAAACTTATGTCAAGCTTCAGGAAATGAAGAAAACGGACCAGAGAAATGCACCAAGGCTCATTTTACACTCCTTTACGCAATGTATAGTATACTGCGCTTCGTCGGAAGCAGCGGTTTGAATCTTTCCTAACTTCTGGTAACTGTTTGGTTAGCAACAATTTTTTGAGCAAACAGAAATGGAATGTAGAAGCTTCCGCATTAAAAATCATTATTTTACCTTGAAAACTATACAGCAAACTGCAAAGCATTTTGACGGGACTGCGACAAGTCCGGCATTTATGCAAAAACAAAGTCTACTGCTATGCAACAGATAAGATATACGAGTATACTTCAAAACTTTCCTGCCTGCTTCATCACAGGCTAGAAATAAAAAGAATTTAGTCGAAATTAACAGTAAGAAAGTTACGGTTAAGTACTTGGATGGTAGAGATGGTCGAGCTTCAATAACTGGACTCGAGAAAACGTTCGATCCCTTCTAGAAGCCACACAGACAGTCAGGTTGTAAATGAATTGAAGTTCAACGCTTGAATCAGAATTCGACAGTATGAAATCGAAAATAGATACAAATACTACTTTCTTTGGTGGCATTCTTTTAATTTTAGGTGGATATCCTTGCTCATACCTGATGATACTCCAAAATCTAAGGCATTGGTAGAAAATGTAAGAAAAAAATCATGATTTTTTTTGGATTAATGGTGAAACTACAATCTTGTCTGTTAGAACCAATGGAGAGCATTGTACTTATTAATTAAGATTTCTTAAGGACAATGTCCTAGTCAATTGAAATCCATTGAGAATGATGAGTTGGTTATTTGAAAATTTTTAAGAACAATGTCTGTGCCAATTAAGACCTATTGAGAATGTTATCCGTGTAAATTTAGACCTATTGAGAACGATGTGCTGGTCAATTAGGACTTTTCAAGAACAACGTTCTTGTCAATTAAGAGCTATTGGGATTGTCTCTGTAAATTGAAACCAACTAAGAACGACGTGCTGGTTTATTTGGATCAATTAGGAGCGTTTTTCTGGTCTATTTAGGTTAGATTGTAAACGTTAGGTTTAGATCCCCTTGTCACATAAAATGCGACTGTAAGAGAGCAAAGAGAAAGGAAAATTAAATACAGGCTATGAGAAACAGGGAAACAATGCACAAGGTGTGTTCTCATGCACAATACCCTGGTATAGGTATAGCAAATCAGGAAGGAAGAGGAAGAAAGGACAACGAAAAGAAAACGAGGTAGGCACAAAAACTGAAAAAAACATAATAGACACGAAAGATAGAAGCTCCGAAGGTCGACCTACATATAGCTGAGGTAACCTAACAATAGGAGAGACTTCTGAGGGCGCCATTCCCCCTAACATGGGAGAGACAAACCTAATTAAACCATTGCCATTCTATGACCCCTGAGGGGCATGGAACGAGGTTTCCTCCGACACCACAAGGAGTGAGCACACCAAGTCTCTTACAGTGCAATCAATTATCTCCAAATGAAGAAAACTGGCAAAAAAAAAGCGATATCTAATCATCTCGCAAGTTAGTGAATACAAATTAAAAAATACGTTTATCTGGCATATGTGGTATTTATGGCGATACTGAAAGGTAACTTGGGAAGACTCTAATAATAATATTGTGATATTTTTATAAAATCAGAATTGAATTACAGAAGCACGAACTGAAAGTATTTTCTCAAGCCTCTGTTTGAAAAGGAAGGAAATTTATCACATGCGGCTATTTTTCTCGGTGGTACATAATTCCTGGTGGCATGACACACCATTACATTTGGCTTACATAAAATACTTTAGAGCATTCTATGTCATAGAAAAAGACCGGACTACTCAATTATTAGACAAATTGAAAAAAACACCATACTTTTTAGTTCCTATCAAATTTCTTTTGAGCAATTTTCTGAACGTTATAATCAGTTTAGGTTATTTCAAAATTTTGTGAATGATTATTTCATTTTAGGTGTCTAATAGTTTAGTTTTTAGGCAATTGGATAATTTCACGGCGTAGTTTTAATGTAATTCAATCAGAGGTAATTTATAATTTTAGTTCAAGGTGATTCTGTTTTAGGTAACTATTGCGTTGAGCTATACGTAATTCAGATCTATGTATTCATTCGATTTAATTTCCAAGTAATTTCATGGCTTCCCGCTCATGAAGACGGTCAAAACCCTTGGTACATTTCAATGGCCCGTCGCTCAGCTCCGCGATTCTGTATACGTACCTGGAAAGAAAAAAATATACCAAGTTAATTAAGTGAATTACTAAAATCCCTGTTTAACGATCGAATGAATTAAATAACCGCGTAGACCTAAATTTATCAAATACATTTGGATAAAAAGTTGATCACTTTAACAGTGAAAATTTTCAATATATTCCTGGATTGAAAAAATTCTTATCGAGAGCTTATTCGAGTTAATCAATGTGTGTAAATTATAAAACAAACGTTCATAAATATTCGTTCACAGAGACACACGAAAGGTTCCTATAGATCATATGCGATCATTTGCGATATGATTGCACACTTGTACTTATTGTAGCGATTGTATCAAGGGTTGGGCAGAAGTCCGGAGAGTTATGGTTTAGTGGAGTTTCATTTATTGTCAAGACCTACTATTTCAATTTTTTCTTAGTTTACTTTCATGACGTTTAGACACTGATTTAAAAAAATTCTTTTTAAAATTGCGGAAATCAAGTTTTTTTTTATGGGAAGTTTACGCGAATATAAAATTTTCACTAACATTTTCTCTCGTTCAAGTAGACATAAACTTCACTCTTCACACATTTACGCAATTAAAAGGAGTCCTTGATTCTCATTCACTAACGTCATTTTTTTGATCGAATGTATGCAGAAGCATAGAGGACATTCTCCTTAACCAACACACAAGTTCTAGGCTTAAAGTGCCTCCCATGACCATATTCCCAGCACTGGTCTACAGATATTTCTAGCGCAGTTCATTAAACATCGGAGGGAAGACTTGGCGCGTCGAGCACGCTTTTAAGGGCCGAATTTTAGCATGAGATCGATGGGGTAAGAGGATGAAGAGATGGGGGCGGCGGCCACGACATTCAAGATATTTCCGGCATCGTGCTGGAAAGGAGTACATCAAACTGAGGCCTACAATGGCAGCTGACATAAGCCTGCCAATACCGTTGTGATGCATCGTAGATCACTGCCATGATGGACACCGGATGTTCAGACCATCCATGGCAAGTTCTTCATTACTCTGCCTACCACATCACGAACAATAAATACAGGGCGTTCCAAAAATGTACTCATCTGTTGACTGGCGATTATTCATGTATTTTTCTTCAGGAGCAACTGTTGTCTTTCATGACACCGGTCTCTCTTAGATTCAATGATCTTTACTTTGATTTTAGTAATTAGACTTACGGCATTTCAGTTAATACACATTTATATCAGAACAAAACACATGAGTACAAGGCAGTTAAAAAATGAGAACATTTTTATGAACACCCTGTATTTAAACTAAAATTAATTGAAGACTATATTTCATATTTCATGAGCCAATTTTTCAAACAAAGTACATCATTGACTGCATAGACAAATGTTATATATGTATATTATTATTATTTTCATTCTGCATAAATTCACAATCAGGGGCCATTTAAAGTTTACCTACATACATTTACCTCATTTCTCTAAAAACTATTTAAAGAATGTAACATTCAAATTCAAATTGCCTACGAACATTTCTAGCTATAAGATTGCTAACTCGTAGCCTAGCATCATGAAGAATGTGGAACTGAGGTAACCAGTATAGATATTTTTCACTAAAAAAGTTAAGAAAAACCTTAAGTCAAACTGGACGTTGGATTAAATGAACGAATGCTGCTTGTCGTTTCAAAGGGAAATATTGGATTTTCATTGCATTCTCAGAAAAAATCTGGCGATTACTTCCTTCATGTTGGTGAATAAAGAAAACCGGTAACGAATTTAATTCGTCACTCATATTCTTCGAGGTATTTATTTTGAGTTAAGAGAATAAGAACAGCATAAATAATATCATCAGTCACCTTCGAGAATTTTTTGTCGCATTGAAATACGTTTTTACACTTCAATGAGTTGTTATTTTAAGAGTGTCCCACAAGAATCATCTCGTCTCCTTAAAGTTTATTTTTTCTAATACAATATTTTCATAATTTTCACTTCCATAAAAGTGAATTGCTCATTCATATCTCGAGTGCTCGAAATGGAAACGACTTTAAGCCAGCTATTTGAAGTCAGCTTAGCAGTCAGCTGATGAGAATGCAGCAACGGAACCGAAATCGCTCGAATGATATCCGTAAGCTGTTAGGAGAACCAGGAAGTGGTTCTCGATCGCGCTGCAATACCGGCAAGTGAGTGAGAAGCAGCGGCGGAAATGTAGCTCTAGTGTGCTGCAAGCTGAATGCACTGCTTGTATCATTATTAGTCTTACCATTGTTATTAGTATCACTGTTATTAATCTCCCCCTCATTAGTATCACTGGAGACATCCGCTACGCTAGAATTTCCTGCGTAAGGACTGCCACCTCTCCCGCCCCGCCCACTTAGTTGTTTAGGCGCGGACGACCCAAAAGCCAATGCCAAAATTTAACCTTGGAGGCTATCCATAACGAGTGTCAGATAGAGAAATTGGCAACGTTTCACAGCTCTCTCAACGTTAAAACATAGACGATAGGTACAGATCAGGTTATGTTAGATTAGAATAAGAGGGGTTGGGGTGAGCACGAAACGTTTTGGTCCACCTAAACGAAAAAATAACGAACATGGGCAGATAACTTATGAGCAACAATGAGGATTATTGCTAGTTTATGATAGACTCCTTAGTATAAAAAATGATAAAATGGGACCGCAAGGGAACGGAAAAATGATATCATTTAGAATGAATTTTAGAAAATAGAATGAATGCAGAAGGTGTGTCCCCATTCAGGATACTCTTCCAATAAAACACGAAGTTAGAAAGAAGACGATGAAAAAATGATGACGTTATAAAGAAAGCACGATCACTGATAACGCAAAATGAACAGGAAAGATACAAGTCCCGAAGGCTTGTTCATAGTTAAAGTAATTAAACAGTATCCATCTTTGACGATTTAAACCAAGACAGAGATACCATACAGGCACCACTTGTAACGTAATGATGATTTAACAGACCCCATTTCCCCGTATAGGTACCGGATACGCCATAATTGAACCAGTCAGACTATCACTAAAGTTTCCATTTTCCTTAATTGCAGAACACTTCCACCAAAACTTAAGTTTAATCATCAGTGTTACGATGGTCGAGTTTTGCTTCATTAATGCCCAATTGCTTAAAAAGTTTGACGAGCTGCAGTAGGGCGTACATGTGAGCTTTGCATCTCGCATTTAAAATTCCCGTTTACGTTAAAAAATGGAGCGCAAATTGATGCGCCAGCTGCACAACGCGGCCCATGCACGGCACGCCCGACCAGCCATTTGTTCTCTCTGCAGAATGTGAAAAGAGAATCAATTTGTGAACTTTTCTTCTGGGAGAGTTGAGCTGGTTAATAGCTGGAGTTGTTTGTGCGAGATCTACCTTAGTGCGACGGAAAACATATCATAGTACATGAACCGTTAAGTGAGCTAGATATTAACGGAAAAAATTTAGGTATGCCTTTCTGCTCCTTTTCAGCATTGCATCCGAGATGTTTTGATCTCGAAATGTTTGCCATTAAACATGATCATTTTAATACTTATGATCATGTTATATGATCATAAAAGGAAAATCGCGTTGATTCACCTTTTTAGCTTGAGAATTAGATTCCTGAGAACTTGACCAATTCTTTATAATATACTAAAACTTTTCTAACTTTTCAGCCTTACGAAAAACCTTTAAAAACATAGTTAAAACCTTTGTTAAGCCAGTAAATCCAGAAACTTCTATTAAAATTTGCGTGTATTATAAAGATCGAAAAATCAGTGATCAATTAGTAAAAAATAATCTGTCTGCATCTGGGGTCAACGATCTGGACAAGGCCTGTGTGATCTGTAAATTTAAATGTAGCAGAAGAGAATGTAAGTCTCTTGATAAACGTTACATTGGCATGACCAGAATGACCCTGAAGCAAAGATTAACAGCTCATAAATATCAAGGTTCCATCTTCAATCATTTTCGTGTTGACCATAGTTGCAAACCATCCAATGAAGATCTGTTCCCTAACACTAAAATTCTTTATAATGTTGTTAAAAAAGATCAAATTCATATTATCGAAGCATTACACATTCATGAACTTAAACCTTCTCTAAACGAAAATACTAATGACTTCTTTGCTCTTAAACTGTTTAGCAGAACTTCAGCTTGCTAGGTATGACGAGGCTGCTCGACCATTTTGCTCTTGTCTCTCGTGTGATGAACATCGCTGTTTATGTACAATATTTCTAGTCATACTACTTTTTCTGTGATATAAAATTTGATTTTTTTGTCTAGTCGCCTTCGACTTTTGTGATTTCAAAACTAGTCTATATTACTTAAGTGTTAGTTTTGCGTTTTTTACAATGTGACTGAAAATTATTCTGTATTGTTATTTTTTTTCCAGCCTGAGGATGACGTTAGATACGTCGAAACGTTGCATTTTATAATCAGACAGAAATATAAATTTTAATGAACCACTGTGTTTTAGTACAAAAATGCTAGGAGCATTTCTGAACAAACTTACGCGTGAGAATATACTAAAACGTTAAGGCTCAGTACACTTGCGTGTACTTTTGGATTGTATGCGAAATTTGTTTTAACAATAAAAGTTCATATATAACTCTGACGAAAAAAAAACGCTTTTTAATTTCAAAACTAAAAACAAACAAATTAGTGAATTCGTCCAATGAAGACCAGAAATTGCATAAAGTATAACGAACTACAGACTTACTTTCTTGTGAAACCTCCGGCACGGCCCAACTAACGTGAAGCAGTAAAATAAGAATTTCTGACCCACTTTTCATTCCGGATTTTTCAAGGGACATTAGCATAGACAGAAAGGAGTTAGACGAACTCAATTCCATAAGAGCATGCTTTCGACCACGGCTTAAAACCGAGCAGGAATCCCTCTGAATTCATTACCGTAATAACATTTCTGTTCAGGTAAATTACTCGAGATCTTCCAGCTCTAATTCTTCACAGTACTTTCTAGGGCCGATCACCTTGCAAAGAAAAAACGAAAGAAAGAACAAAAAAGTTTGTGTGCGAAAGAAATGTGGTCGAAATGTTCTAGTCAAAAAATTTAAAAAATAACATTTTCAAATGACGCGGACGACATGTTTGATCATTTTGAGAAATTTAATGTGATGATAAACGAAAAATGAACTTAGTAAATACGGTTATTCACATAGAATTTCAACGCACTAAAGCAAAAAAAAAAAAACGAAAGAAACAATATAAAGTTTGTGTGCGAAAGAAAATGTAGTCGGAATGTTCTAGTACGAAATTTGAAAATAATATTTTCAAATGACGCGGACAAGTTTGATCATTTTAAGTAATTTAATGTGACGATACTTAGTAAATAAAGTTATCTACATAGAATTTCAAAGCACTGAAGCATCAAACATGTCGCAAGAAACCAGCGCGTGCTTGCGATACAAATAACAGTAACTCCAGAATAAGAAATTTCAAGACCGAGGAAGGAACCCTCGAATGCGATTAACCTCTTCGCCCTCGTCCACTGACAGCACCGCAATCTACCGTCAACTGTTAACAACGTTCCCTCTGACTCTCATCTTGCTGAACACGTGTATGTTATATAGTGCCACCTCTCTTTTTAATTTCATGAGAGGCTCGTGAAACGCTGAAATTTTATTAGCTGAAATGAAATCCGTTACAGTAGCCTGAGCAAAACTGGATGCGCAATCTGGAAAAGTCTACGGTAAAGGAAACCAATATTCAAGTACTACAAGTTTTTAAGAAAAAACAGCTAGCCTATGAAGGAAGTTAATTTACCGTTTTTAGGTTATTTTGACATCATTTCAAAGGAAACACAATGCAACAGTAGATAGATGTTGTGTTTGTAATTTAAAAATTCAGCTCCTTTGAACATTTAGAGCAAAAAATATTACTGGTTCAATTGTTTTCTCACGAGAAGCGCACGAGATCTAAATCAGCATTTTAAAGCCTTAAGTGATTATATTCATTCCAAAATTTGGGCTCGCTCTTGAGCAGAATATTTCAGGGTTAAACTAAACAGAAGAGGTAACAAATTTGACAATTTTCAGGCCTTCACATATGAACGGAAATCGGAGACTAAACTAATAAGTTGCTACATAATTTAATCCGCTATCAGAACCAGAGGTTCGTTAAAACGAGATGGCAGCCAAATTTGAAAACTGAAGTTTGTTGAAACAAGATAGTTTAATTGAATATATTTAAGCCGGGGACTGAATTGCAAAAAAAACTTTTAGCCAGATGATTGCAAGCGGTGACTTCATTTCGCCGAGATAAATCTAATAAATGAACGTTCTAATCCAATAGTGAGCGAATAGATAAATGAAATTCCCAGTTCTCTTCTAACGAGCGGCGACACTCCAATAGAGAAACACAAATACCGCTCAAAACTGATTAAACATGAAATTTTATGCCTGGCTATCCTAACTTTCGGCAAAACGTTTGTTTCAGATTCAACTTACGCCTACTGATAAAAATGATCCCAGCGCAAAGCGGGAGAATATCATTTATGTGTGTTTTTGTTAACTAAAACTCCATTTTCCGCTAACCAGTGTAGCCCAGACGGAGTCATGGCGTTTAGGTGAAATTATAATTCACGAAAAAAAAATTTCTAGCCCAATTGATATCGATATATTCTAATTCAGGTATTTTGATCATCGTAGACGAGGAGGCAATGAAAAATTACCTAACGAGACTGGAAATGACAACTGTCAGGTTTTGTACTAAAACGTATCAAATCGCCAGCATTAAAGAAATTTTTGCAGTTCAGTTGTATCATTCATAATGATAAAAAATCTATCTTCGCGCTCAATATAATTCTTCAACCTCTAAAGCTCTTTTTTTAATAACGGAACTAGCAGCGTGAATTATTACAGGGGAAAAAATCAATTCAAGAATTTCTTATCGAATAAATTAAAACAACATGGTTGTGTGAGTCAAATGAACTTTTACGAGCGAATTTAGCCATCACTGTGGTATCTTGGACTTGATTCTGCGTTAAAGTCACTAAAACCGTACAGTAACACAGCAAGACACATGAAGTACGAGTACGTCGGTGAAGAAAATACTACGTAAGATAGACCTATACTTCCATTAAGGCGAACAGCGATTTCAAGTTTCAAAATCATTTTAACCATCGGGTCTACTGAGTCAAAGGCGATGTCAAACACTTGTTCCATTATTTGTCTATGCCTCACTCTGAACTTCATAGGCTGCAAAAATGAGATTTCATGGCTTCAAAGCCCACTCCATCTCTCTTTGTGAATACATCACAGCCCTTCTCAAAAACTGGGTTCAGTGCGGAGAGGCCGAACGTTTTGCCTCAACGTGAAATTGTCAGCTTTTCACACAGGTCTGGAAATTTGAGTTTTACTTTACAAAAGGAATTGCTGAAACTTTTTAAATCGTATGACGAAACCAGAGCACTTAATCGAGGAGGCAAACAGGTCGATTAGTGTGACTATCAAAAAGGTTAAAAGCTAGAGGAGCGGGAGCAAAAACTGTGAGTGAAGCAAAAGATGACAGAAAAAATAGCTCTGGGCGTTGATGGATCTCGACAATGAATTTTCAGTCGAAAAACAGTCTCAAAAATAAGAGATCTACTTCCATTGCAAACAGAAGCATTGCAGCGAAGTGCCTTCGGCCTCAGGCGCGTAGTGCACCGAAACAAAAGCAGCGTCAGCGAAGTGGCGGTAGAGAACAAGATTGTGTATCGTAAAAATAAAACATCCGACCGCTGTGTATGCCAGAGAAATGAACTCGATATCATTGTTGCACTTCGAAATATTTTCTTGTGAAGTGTGCGCAGTGACTCAGCTTATCAAAATGAGGACTAGAGATCGACGGAAAAATATTTCCGTCCAAGAAAAAAGGGGTTAAGGAAAAATCATTTTTGTGCGAGAGAACGTGAACTATGGGAAAAATATCTCTGTCGAAGAGAACGTGAATAAAGGGGAAAAGATTTTTGTCCAAGAAAATAAGTGAACGGAAGAAATGTATTCGTCAAAAAAATAGAAGTAGAACGAATATTTCCCTCCATAGAAGCTAGTGGACGGAAAAATATTTTCGTGCGGAGACAAATACGAATAGGATAGATGTATCGAATGCGCTGTGCCAGGTAAAATGAACCATGAAATGTATGCTTGAACTTCACTGACCTCAACTTGATAGAGAAGATAGTATAAAAATGCTGAAGGACACAGGAATTTTTGCAGTTAAAGCCCGACATGGAAAGCTCTAAGGATTATTTTAAAATATAAGCATTGAGCCAGCCCTGCGGTAGAAGGCATAAGGCAGGGCGAGCATACTTCAGCGAGCGCAAATCAGCGACAACCTTTGCAACCATTGTCTCTACATAAGGTCTCGTCCATTGGACGTAATAAATCGGCTGAATAAATCGGGCTGGCGTAAAGCAGACCTTACCATTTGAGTCAGATAAAACACATCATGGAAATTTATGAAGATTCAATGCAGCTCAGAACGAAATCATCAACCCAAATAACGAATATTTTTAATTCCGCTTCCGTTAATCAAGTATCAGCTTCAAATTTTTAACTCCGTTAAAACTCCGAAAAGTCTAAAACATTTCCCGTCATCAAGTTTCACTGGAAAAAAAATGATTTTGTGTCAACATTGCGCGACGTCAATAGTTCACCAATGGAAGGAGACAGAAACGTGAAGCCTTCCAATAAAGGTAATTGCTTCATTCGACCCATAAATACGATCCTTCGTCATTAACTCAGCAGACTTCAACTGGATATTTCACGTACGTAAAATTGCACCCCGTAATAATCACAACATTGTGTGATGGTGCTAGAATATAATTCTAGAGTACAATAAAATAGCTAGAGGTACTGTAAAAAACGATTTTTGTATGTTTGCCATCAGCAACACATTATTTGAATAGGAGAGATAGCACCCACAAATTTCTCAAGCCAGGATTATAAAACACCTCGATGAACACTGTGTTGGCAACAACGGGAAGCAGCCATGCAGATCTCCATGAAGAACTTATGGCAGGCGGCAGCGAGAGCGTTAGCGCCTCGTTTTATTTCGTTATGAAGACTCCGCCTGAGAACAAATACCGTGACTCGGCAAGAATTTGAGAGATATTTGGGAAGCTTCCTCGGCCCTGCGGCAGCGACAAGCTATGGCGCAAAAATATCGTTTCTTTTCCATAAGAGTTCATTAGGCAAAGCCTAGAGCTTTGTCGTCTCTGAATAAAAGGCCCCAAATAAAAAGAGAGATTTGCGAAAATTGGCAGGCAAGAATATTTTTACAGAACATTTTGGCGCGGAAAAGCTTAACTATTTTTAAACAATTCTTTGAAACCAGGTTTGTGGATCCTCGATATCTGAGGCTGGAAATAGAACGCGATGGAAAGTTAAAACTGCATGAGTGCATCACTGTTTTCAGAGAAGAGTACGAAAACTGAAGCATAGATTCACTCGAAAGTTTAAAAGCTAAAACAGCGCAGTAATATTTGAAAACTGGAAATCGTTTATCAATTGATTACGGGTGGATCGGTTAGTCCCTTAAACACCCTAAACAAACTGATATTAGAGATGGATTCAATATCACGGATGTTCTTTCTACTTTACTCCTCTTAGTTTTTACAGCGAGATGAACAAAATTACGTGCACTGTGGATTTATTCCAAACAGTTTTCCCACACCAATGTCAGAAATTGTCCTCTATGCATCTACTCAATGATGCCGTTACTGCCATCCATACAATACCTCCACACTGATGGCCGGATTTACAATGCATAGCAAACAAAAATGAAATTGATATTTAAGAAAATCTAATGCTGTATTCGTTTTTCCTTTCCTAGATGAGGGGACGAATGAAGAACCAAACGGTTTAATGAGAACCGGAGATTTAAACTAACGGAAATAGTAAGGTTGATTACGGGATGAATTATTGTGCTTTTGCACACAAAAAATAACGGTCAAAAATGGTAAGTGCAACCTAAGGAAAACACAGAAACAGTCTCAGCATCTGAGTCCATGGGTATTCTACAACAATCTTGTGACACAGAACTAAAATGAAAAAAGACCCTATTACGTTTCGCACCACTAAGAATGAATTAAAAAAGAAATTTAATTCTAATGCCTCTTTTTTATTATAAAATTAATGAGTGTTAACGGTATCAAGGTGTGCGTTTTACACCGCCTTCAATGGCCACTCGGAGACTCCTCCATACAGCCTACGTCCACCCAACAACTGTGATCACGAAGACGACGGTAGTGGTCTGATTACGTCGTGGTTGGTTAGTTGCTGTCTTTCAATGCAGTAATATAGACGAGGTCTGACCCCTGCCTAACGAATAAAGGTTTCTTTCTGTGTTTAGTGAGTAAGGAGAATCGAATAAAGCAAGCATTCGGCTAACAGTACAAAAGTTTTATTCGTCATTTGTTGAACATCATTTGATGTTATGTCATGAGTAGTTATTAGTCGTCTCACAATCGCGTCCCATTCATTCCTCTGTAGTTAGGGTGTCATCGTGTCAACACGAGAACTATGACATGCTAAAAGTCCGTCTCAGACAAAAAGACCCATAGAAAACAATGTTGGAATGCTGAAAAATGACTCTCTGACATCACTGTTACTGCACTGCAATTTGACTTCTGGAAGCAATTCAATGCGCTTGTATGACAAAGTCAGTGCGAATTTTACGTTAAAAATTTATCTTTATTTGGAAATTCAAAGTCCGATCGAACGATCCAGCGACCCTTCATTAGCTGATCAAAATGTGGAATATACAATCGAAATATAAATGACTGTGAGAGTGAATAATGCCTGTACTCCAAATTATCATGATACGATAATTTGAATTATAGGTTTCCGAGTTAAAACAATGCTATTCAATGAATTCTAAAGCGTTTAGCGGTTTACTGTGCATATTTATTCGTTACACTCGTGCATAATTTGGTGGCGTGGATGTCCAGTTGGATAAGATTATGTCAGTTTCAGCCTGCCTGACATACATTCTTAGGAATTCCTAAGAAAAGGAGAATGGCACCATTTAGCGTGGTATTTAGCGAACGATGTAAGCCTATATTCTGCGCAGGAACGACAAATTTGAAACATTTCAGGAAGCAAGATAAAAGATGGAGAAGAAAGTAGTAGACACCGACAAAAACGGTAACATTAACTGAAAAACGATGATGCGCATAAATAACTATGAGCCTGTTCTATCCCCGCAATTCGAAGACTAACTTAACCTTCATCATATCATATCACCCTCCTGGGAGAATAGATATCCAGTTTTTGATCAATTTGGACATAGTTAAAAAAACTACTTCAGTATCAATACTTATTTTCATCCCACACCGTTCAGTGTGTTAGTGACGGAAAAATTCTCAAAGAACACACATTCACTTGAAAGGCTCGTTCATGAATGCGAAAAGATGTAAGAGAGGTTACCAGAAAAAGAGATAAGAACGATCAGTTCTGTTGAAAAATTTCCCGATTCTGACTCGTCTTTCTTTACCAAAACTCTGCATGCACCAGTAACTCGACCATTTTGGGCAACGAGTCAACGGATGGACATCGAATTACCGGGTCGAAGCGCCACAGTTTACACGGCAGCGAAAATTACGCGTGTGTTTCACGGGAAATTGTGAGGGGCGCTTAACTTAGTGAAGCATGTGTAAGGTGTGTGTTTGACACAGTGAAGCATGTGTGAGGTGCGCTTAACTCAGTGAAGCATGTGTGAGGTGTGTGTTTGACACAGTGAAGCATGTGTGAGGTGCGCTTAACTCAGTGAAGCATGTGTGAAGTGTGTGTTTGACACAGTGAAGCATGTGTGAGGTGCGCTTAACTCAGTGAAGCATGTGTGAAGTGTGTGTTTGACACAGTGAAGCATGTGTGAGGTGTGTGTTTGACATAGTGAAGCATGTGTGAGGTGCGCTTAACTCAGTGAAGCATGTGTGACGTGTGTGTTTGACACAGTGAAGCATGTGTAAGGTGTGTGTTTGACACAGTGAAGCATGTGTGAGATGCGCTTAACGCTTAAATCAGTGAAGCATGTGTGAAGTGTGTGTTTGACACAGTGAAGCATGTGTGAGGTGCGCTTAACTCAGTGAAGCATGTGTGAGGTGTGTGTTTGACACAGTGAGGCATGTGTGAGGTGCGCTTAACTCAGTGAAGCATGTGTGAAGTGTGTGTTTGACACAGTGAAGCATGTGTGAGGTGCGCTTAACTCAGTGAAGCATGTGTGAAGTGTGTGTTTGACACAGTGAAGCATGTGTGAGGTGCGCTTAACTCAGTGATGCATGTGTGAAGTGTGTGTTTGACACAGTGAAGCATGTGTGAGGTGCGCTTAACTCAGTGAAGCATGTGCGAGGTGTGTGTTTGACACAGTGAAGCATGTGTAAGGTGTGTGTTTGACATAGTGAAGCATGTGTGAGGTGTGTGTTTGACACGGTGAAGCATGTGTGAGGTGCGTGTTTGCATACGGCCCCTATTCTTCTCACTATCATGACAACCAATAGCAAAAAAATAAATCTATTCCTGCAACTGCATAACAAGCAAGCATTAATATAGATCGATTTCTGCACCGTCATAGCAACCAATACCAGAAATACACATCGATCCCTGCACCACCATGGCAACCAATAACATGGATCAAATATCAAATATGGAAGATTTAAACGGCTTGCCATTTACAAGCCCGCACTATTGCTTTAATTCCAACCCTAGACGAGCCTAAAGTACGCCGAAAAAGCCTGGCTGTACTTCACATCAATTGGTGGCCTAAATTTTTTCAGATCAATGCGCGTTGCCACGGAAGACACTCCGGGTATTGCCATCGAAAAAAATTCGTCCGTAGCTCTAATTTTTCATAGCGAAAAGATGAAGAAAATATTTTGATTGCTTCAAAGTGTAACTCTTCATCGCCTTATTATATGAAAAATTACCTAGATTGCCGAGTTTCAAACTCTACAATTCGCTAAGAGGAAGAGTCGAACGACATCAAATGGATTAGAGCGCTTACTGCCTCGACTGCCGTAGCCCTCCACGACAAACACGGAACTGAAGAGCAGCGTTTAAACAAAACGTCAATGGCATGTGAATGTAATTCATTCAAACGCATAGCAAAGAAAATAGTTAACTGAAAAGCTTAGTTTAGAAAATTAAAAAAGATGCTCCAACGAGAAATCAAACGATGTGTCCGCAATCTCATTGGAGAGGAGAGAAGATGATTAGAATTTAGGATTGCCCTACTTGCTATCTTAACACATTGCCTGCGATATGACCCACCGGTGGGTCGTGCTGAAGTTTTTCCTGCTGCGAAATAATTAATCGATGTGTCGTTTGAAATTTTTTAACAATCTGTTCAAATTAATGGTATTGAAGAGACGCAGTTAATGTTTGGTTTTCATAAAATTTTCAACAACTCATGAATTTAAATTTGAGTTGACCACAGAACTTCAGTTCAACCCATCGCAGTCAATGTGGTAAGCCCTCGATCTACTTGCTACGAAGATTCAGTTCCTAAGTTCCAGCAGTAGGAAAAAGAAAAAAGAGAGGAAAGAAAGGAATAGAGGAAAACTATGGACACCAGAGGATAGAGGAAGGCCCTCGAAAAATTTAAATAAAAACACTGTAAGGGAGCAATAAATTTCGGAAAAACAAGTATGACAAGTGCTTAGTGAAGCGCTAAGACCCCCTCATAAACTCCTATGAGGGAGAATGAAAATGATAATTTTCAAAGATTATTTGAGTCCCGAAATGTACATAGGAATAAAAATAAGACTAAAAATCTAAGTGAATCTCGGTGAGAAGCGAACGTGTTGAAGGAAAAGCTGATACAAATCCGAAAATTTTTGTGTCATAAGGGTCGCCACGAAAGCATTTCAAAGAGCGGCATCGACATCATCTTCGAAAACTTCAGGGAACAAACTACTTCGACTAATCTGCTTGACTTGAGCTCGTAGAATATTGCCCAAGTGATGCGTTTGCTGAGCCCATGAGAAAAGCGTGCGTAGAAGTGGTACCTCTGGGAGCAACAATATTGTGTTCTTTAGACGGGATTTTGTTTTCTCATCTGAACTAAAAAAACTTCTATAGTCAGGAAGCATCAAGTGACGGCACTTCGCAACAGGCGTTACAGAACGCCGGAAAAAAACACGTAGCTGTACATTACCAAAGAATATTCATTAACAGCCAGTGGACAAAAACAAGGTTCCTACTGAGAATCAATAAAAAGATCACTTATCAAA
Source organism: Platorchestia sp. MABIK (assembly GCA_014220935.1). Lineage (NCBI taxonomy): Eukaryota > Metazoa > Arthropoda > Malacostraca > Amphipoda > Talitridae > Platorchestia > Platorchestia sp. MABIK. The sequence continues at coordinate 59,211 of JACJUY010001893.1, read as the reverse complement.
TCAAGTAGAAAAATACGAGTAAATAAGTATGTGTTTATGAAAAAATGAAAATTATATTAAGATGATAAGCAACGAACTTGAAAAGTCATAATATTAAACAAAGAAGAAGGCAGGAATGAAAAAATGCTAAATTTGAAATGATTACCAAAAACAGGTGCCTTGGATACATGTAGTTAATATCGAGGCTATGAACAAATAAAGCAATTTGCAGCGCAGTCGATGAAGTAGGAGAGACATCAGAGTAGTTGCTAGTAAGCCTATCATATTCCTGGAAAATTCACCACTTACCTAATAAAGATGAACTCAATCTCATTGTTGAAAAACGTTGGCTTTCGACATAAAATTATTGGTCTGTGTTGTGAGGTATTTGCTTCAAGTACCAAATTTAACTTTCGCACCACCAAGTTTTTGCTTTAAGCATCAAATTTGAGGCATCTGTAGTAGAGTATTTGCTCCAAGTACCAAATTTAGCCTCAGCGAGATGGCGTAACCTAGTGTTGGCTCGCGATAACAAAGTAATTGCATTCAAAGACATTTTGCTAGAGTTCACCACATAAGTGATAGCTGTGTAGATGGAACGGAGACGGAATGCTTAAGATTTCTGTGCGATAAAATTTATGTAAATGAAAATCTAAAACTGATTTATCTAGGCACAAGTACACAACTCGCGTTCATATTTTGAAGCCTAAGTAACACCAGTTAGTGGAGCGACACGCCAGTGAAGTGCAGAATTTTGCCGTAATAATGTGCCACTTAAGGCAAGGAGAGGCGCAAACAGGCTTACAAGCAGCCTAATGCGTCCGCTGCACGGTAGAAAAACAGGGAAATTTGTTTTGGCATCAAATTCTAGCGAAGCCCAACCACACAAAAAAACAACATGACAACATTGCGCCAACGTTAACGGTAAAAAAGAAATCGAGAGATGACGGATCAAAGTTGAGCAGATTTTTGTGCTAAAACACCAGCCGAAGCTATTGAACTGCAATGATACAATGAAGAGTGATTGCAGTCCATTTAATCAGGGTAAACTTAGCCAAAGAGCATCAGCCGTGCAGACAACAAGTGCATTGTTAGTTCAATATAATGAGCAGCCTGAAAATACAAAAGAGGTTAACGAACTTTTCGTCCAAAAATTAATCACCCAATTTTGAACCTCAATCATTTAGGAAAACATAAATATTTCTGTAATTAGCAAATACAAATTAACTGGAGAAAAAATTAGGTCAATGTGAAGAAGCACGTTGGCACAACACCCCATGCAATTATTATGGGGAATTCATACCAAGCAGAAATGAGGAGGCGAAGAGCACCCAAAAGCCCAGCGCTCGTCAACATCGAACAGAAAATACACGACTTTCGATTTGTTGGTTTTTCATCGTCCAGTGCATTCCATTATTATTGTAATTAAAACTACAGGAAAAAATGATGAGATGTAGTCGAAAACGCTCGCAAGCTGGCATTTAGAATAAAACTTGCTCAAATACACGAGAAGGATTTTACGATTTCACTGGATTTAAAATCGAGTCTACGTTATAATGACTTCAAAAAGAGAGCTCAGTTGCGGTATGGCGGATGACTAAGCGCAATTACAAAGAGAATATGTCCTGAAGATCGAGCATCACTGAAATGGAACTGCTCGAGTGATCCAGATAAATACGAGCTCAGAAAATGAACATAATTATTTCCGTGTCAAGAAAAGAAACTTGGACGATGCCAACTCACGTCATTCTCGAAGCGAAGAAATCGACGCACGGGGCCCAGATATTAATTTTGCCTTCCACTCGGAATTTCGGTCTTGAAATAATATGAACTAACACACTCGTTCACAGCATTTACATGCTAGTCACTTCAATCATCAGACAACAGCTTGTCACAAAACAATAATTAATCGTATACAGTCGTCTGCCAGAAGGAAGATTCTGAAGTTGTCATGTTTTCTAAAAATCACGACTTTATTTTATGGTGACACTGTTGGTGACGATAATATCCTGATTCGAACAACCTAAAAATTTCTACTGCACTATCGAAAGATTTGCCAAACGTGACTACTTCAAAAACAAAAGGGAAGAAATTCGTTCAATCTTCGGGGAATGACTATGTAAATACTTCTGAATGATGTTAGAGACTGACCCTCGGAAAATTAAAAAACTAACTCATTTGAGTTGAATTACCAAAAAAGAAACGATTTCCTCAAGCATTACTAATGAATCAATTTATCATAAAAGTAATCAATTTATCATAAAGCTCCGACTTTCCTCTCCAATGACAACGTTACCTTTATGTTATTTTTACAGTAGGATGTTTTACCTGCTGGACATAAAATTATCCCCCAGTGAGTCAAGCTCAAACATGCACAGTAGCTCAAAAGTTTTCACATTTCTGTCACGGCCACCAGACGCGTTTAATCTTAATACTTCATGTCTCTGGAATTTAGAGAAAAGAGAAAACTTTCTTTGTGTCAGTTTGTCTTCCCTCAGTCCTCAACTGTAGCTACTCGTGCAACAGCTGGAAAATCATGAACCTCTGCTAAACATCCATCTCACCGCTTGACCTCTGCGTTAGGATTCAGCGATGTCGACGTAAGACATGTTTCAATTATTTAATAAAAACAACATTGAGAATATGGCTTACTCAGAATTAAGGCTCCATATGGTAGAACTATGTTTCAAAGAGGGGCATTTACCTCATCTACACTTCATTTCAAGTTCATACATGCCACGTTTGGGAACAGCTCATGCCTTTTCTGTACGGAAAAAACAGTTTGAAGTTCAGATGCAAGTTTTCTCGGTAGATAAACTAACCAAAAAACAGACATCGAAAGCTGATGTCTACTTTCGATTTCTATTAAGAACGCAATATTAAGAAAACGAGCGAACTCCGGCCACTAACTGTGAACTAGAACTGTGTGCAGCAAAAACTAGAAGAGAAAAATAAGTACTTCACTTGATCACTAGAATAATTAGATTACCTCAACACCAAACAAGGCCCCATTCTACATGAAAACCAAGAAGACTAGAAGCCGCAGCAACCTGTGTCTAATGAATAAGAAACCATAGGAGCGAGACGCGGCGAGTGACTGAGATGGTCTCCCGAAGAAGCTGCACAACCTCACAACTAAAGGGATTAGCAACCATGTGATGCGCGGTGGCCGCGCTGTAAGGCTTCCATCAGCCTCCAGAATAAACTAAAGAGGTCGGTTGTATGAACGTAAATTTCCTTAAATATATTCTTACACCCGTATTTTACAAAATTCTGGAATCATTTCCACAAGATGTGAAATTCAGCACTTGCGATAACACCTTTAAGACTAAAAGATGGGTTACGCTAAAGCCTCACAATATGTTTTGCCAAAATGAGTTTCTTATTTACCGTATATATAAGTCGTGTTCCTCATTGAAACTCATTAAAGCAACTGACCATTAATTGTCCACGTGTCATGCATGGTAAACTCGATAAAAATGCTTATTTAATTCATTTTTTATTGCTGAATTTGTGCCTTAAGGTGTTTTTCGCAGTTCACTGATAAGGGGCAGTTTCATCTCCATTCCGCGATATCATTGACAACCTAATGCTATTGCCAGTATAATAACGGTGGTTGCAATACCGACAATCTGAGTAAAATTCTGGAGTTTAAGCATGAACACACTGCTAGTATATTTAGACAGCTCACTTTCCTAAAGTTATTGAAGAATACTTCTCTGGGCGGTAAGATGTCGGCAAGTCAGGTGTGTGGGATAAGCAAGAGTAAGGGACTCATTTTATTTTTTGTTGTTGTTGTTGAGTTTAAGGCAATTGAAATGGTTTGATTTAATACTCAAAGAATTTTGAAATGTGCTCGTACGATTGACGTTTGAAGACACGCATTATAGTAAAAAACAACTTCTACGAAAGTAAACTGGATTTAGTTTCTGTTTTGATAAAATAAATATACTCGTTCACACCGCGCATGTGAAGTTTTCATATTAGGTTAGATTACAAGTGAAATTCAGGCTCCCTAGCTACATGGTGTTTTCAAGAAAGGAAAAAGAAGGCACAATTTTGTATCTAATGTAGGGAACGCGTACAATCTATGGACTAGGAGTTTACCCACACCCCACCCTCTGCGCATCGATACAGCCAAGTTAAAATAAACGAGCGGTAAAATAGAAGTTGAAATAGAAAGTAGTCTGAGCAAGAAAAATAGCTAAATTTAACCGAAGAAAAATTAATACGCAAAGAAATATAAATCGTTTTCCATTTCAACAAACGGCCTACTTGACAATAATACTCAGGACCTCACAACTTCCTGATGAGAGCGCTAATTCTAATAGATTCACAAATTGTATCCCCGTGAAGAGTGTAAAATTTCAAGCAGAGCAGAAAGTGCATGACTGAAAAAACACGAATGACGTAACGAGATCTTACGATAAGGAGACAAAAGACGAGAGAGTCTTGGGATGGCACTCCAAAGAATCACGTCAAGGCAGCCACTTCTTTTACAGGATATACTGTAAATGTTCACTACATTAGCTCAAGTAGTGACCAATGAAATGAGGTGTAACATCGTTCAAAAAATTTAATAAAAATGATGAAGTATCTCACGAGCCTGAAACTGTCCATGTCAAGAAATTATGCACTGAAGTAAAGCTCGTAATTACGGCACACCCACCTTCTTTCTCAGAACGTATTTCCAGATCTCAAGTAATGAAATCGAGAGGAAAACTTCGATGAACATTTAATGAAATATATTATCTATTGAAATATATCACTTCACTCAGACTGACGTAATACTGCTGAGCAATCAAAAGGGTGGAACACAAAGGAAATTGGCACGTGAATACACTACAAGCATTTGGATAACTTTTCGGGGCCTGTGAAGCTATAACTGAATGTAAACTAAAGAACGAAGCCGGCGCTCGGGTGGAAATGAACAGTTCCGAATGAGCAGCTGTCATACTGCGATGTCCAGGACCGATGTAAGGCTAAGGTACGGCGTTCTCATTTGCATCAGGGAATGTTCGATAACTGTACTCTTTGACCAGCGGTAGTTAACTCTACGTCTGGTCCCGGCCTCTGCATGGTGGTTGAAATATGGAGAAGCTATCGAATGTGATATCTTAAATTGTTGACAGATTTGCGGTGGTAAACTAGGGGTAAGAGCAATAGCTTCTGCACGGCAATCGAAAAATGAGGAAACTATCGCATGTTTTGAATTACTGACAGATTTGCGGTGGTAAACTAGGGGTATGCGCATTAGCCTCAGCATGGTGATCGAAAAATAAAGAAACCATAGATGTAATGAGATTTTACCGACAATTTACCCATAAATTTGCAACGGTAACCTAGACGTCTATGCGAGGGCCAAAGCACGGTGCTCAAAAAATGAAGAAACCATCGAATGAAATGAGATTTTACAGGCAAATTAGAGTTACAGATCTACAAGTGTAAACCAGCAATTTAGACTCCCAAATACATAGTTTGTATCATTCTTAATTCCTCCGCCAGTTAAGAAGCTCAAAAATAGGAGGCACACTTATGCATAATCTTGACGAATATCTCTAGCTCAATCTTGGCGCAAAGAATTTTAAAACAACGCTCACGATACATCTTAAAAAATGATTTAACTTTTAAATGAGCCTAAGTAATATCTTTAGTATTCAATAAATATTAGCCACGAGTATATGATTGAGGTGATGTGCTTCGTGTAGGAGAATTAGTTTCATTGTAGGTGAAGAAGTGAAAACAACTCAGGGCCCTCTTGAAATGGAAATATCTTAATCAGGAGTTTATGTAAATCAAGAATGAAACTTTCGCAATAATTGTTGAACATCATTTTAAAAAAAGCACCCAAACGCGCCTAACAAAAAGATAACAAAATATGAATATTCTCTTTTTCACACATTTATGGGTATTACATGACAGAAACGTAAATCTCTTGATTTGTTCTCTATGGCTTCACACACACACACAAATTAACAACATTTGGGAAAGTGAACTAAATAAATCTTGCGGAATTTGACATCCCCTTTGAAGGGATTTGAATTCAATTACCCGTATAGCATCAGCTCGGTCCATGGTTACAAAATATCAGAGATGTGGCCTGCACAAGGCCTTTATGTCAGCAGGGTACAAATTTTGAGCTTAATGCCGAAGAAATTTTATTTTAGCACTCCTGTACGCGAAGCTTAACCACCAGTTTATTAAAGTAAAAAATACACTCACATTATAATCAATGAAGATTATATAACGCGAAGTTCAGCAGGTTGAGCGTCAGGGAACTAAAAAAGACTTTGGAATAAATTGAAACTCCGTCGTATCTGCAGGACACCCTATACTTGACGCAAAATCCGGAAATTCCCTCGAAGTTTTGCAGGGCGTACTAGAAGGCTGAGGAGGATGTTCCTAGTAAGCTCTTTGGCACAACCTTGTATCACAATTATGAAAAATGAAGAAATTTTTCCTTCAGGATCCCTACTTGTGCTTAAGAAGCTTCCAGAATATTCCCGACCCACTGCAGCCCGGCGTCTAAATTTCTATTTTTTTGGCGCGCAATGAAACTTCGCTGAGCTCGTGAGAGCTTCTTCACTGCGTCACAAAGGTATTGCTTGGAAGCGTAAATTTTCAAGCCACGGAGAGGGAAGACTCGTGAAAGTCTTTTGGACTTGAGGCTTGCCACACACTTTCTTTAAACATCAAAAAGAATAATTTTAGATGATGATAAAGAATAATTTTGCGAGAGCTTGGGCGTCATGAAAATAAGCCAACTTGGCAAGATGTACGGTGCCTTTTCAGAAGAATTTGATTTTTTTTTTCGAAAAGATAAAATTAGATAAAAAATTAGGAGACCTATTATGATCCCATCAAAAATTACTGACGATATAACGGCACCGAACACTACCGAACTGCTTTGTTTAGCGTTCTCATTTGCATCAGAGAATAAATGATAGGTAACTCTATGTAGTCTGAAACCAGCGCTGGTCAACTAGCCGATTGTGTTCCAACTTCTGCATGATGACTGAAAAATGAACAAGCCATCGAATAAAATAAGATTTTACTGACAAAATTTCAGACAGATTTGCAGCGGTCAACACTGCCGAGCTGCATTGTTCGGTGCCGTAACCAACAATCATTACAGATTGGGGAGAGCCCCCTATTCCGAGTATTTAATAATTTTTTCAAAGTTTGCGCAAATGTGTCCATGACTCAGAAATTCTATGGGCATCGCACGGGAGACAAGTGCTTGAGAGTGCTTCACATTTTTGTTTTAGCTGCCAGTGTTTCTTCAATTTCTGCATGAGAGTTAGCATTAGTTTATTATCACGACGATCCTGATGTGAGCGGCCGGTGTACAGGTAGGGAATTTTCACACAGCTGTTGATCGACCAGCAGGCGCAAACTCAGTTCCCCTAAACCCATGACAAAGTAATTTGAAGGCATGACCCACTTAGTGTTTGCTATTTTCAGAATTGCTTAAGACAATTGACTTTAAATTTGAATCGAATATTGAATTTCAGTTTTACCCAGCGTGGTCAACGTGTTAAGTAGCGACAGGAGCTCGGTGTGGACTCCACCTCTAGAACTTCTGTACGAAAAACAGTCATACCAATCCAGTGGTCTCCAAACTACGACCAGAGGGCCAAATCTACATTCTATTTTCTATACACAAATCTATTCTAAATCTATACACAATAGTAATTGAACTAGCGAATTGAGCAAGCGTATGCTCGCTCAGAGCACGTACTTGGCGACTATAAAAATTAGAGAAAGTGGTAGGAAAATTAAAATGATTTTGGCCCTTGGAATTAACTGGAGTAATCAGTATGACCCTAAAGATGGTGAGTTTGGAGACCTCTGCAGAAAGGCAGAAACTGCTGACGCCACATAACTTGTTCCTGTGCGAATAAATAACAGTACGTTAAGTGGAGTAAGGTAAGGTAAACGCATATCCAGCATTTAGCACTCTGACCGAAATTCGTTAAACTGAAGTTCAATATTCCACTCAAATTTAAAGTCAATTGTAGTAAGTAATTTTAAAAATTGCGAACATTAACTGGAACATGTCTTTACATACCTTTAATTGAGTTGGTGACTACTAGTCGGTCAGCAGCATTGTGAATATTTCCTCCGTGGTCACCGGTGGCGCACGTTGCGGTCAAGGTGTTAAGATGAAATTTACAGCATTTCTTTTTGAATAACATAGCCTGTGAGCAATACCTTCTGACGTTAAACAGAATAGAATTCCAAATCCCAAAATTCTTGGGTGCTTTTCTTTGGAGAGGAAAGACTGGTTTGATTGCACTGCTGCAACTCTCAGCTGAAAACAATTTGTTTTCTATTTTCGCAGAAACATGTCGAAAATACAATTATTTTTCGTCTATTCCGAATTGCGATGTACGATTTCGGTCTACACAGGCGTGGATTACAAAAAATGTGAAATTAAATCACCACTGGCATATTGATTCAAGTATTTGAATAAATATTTCAACCATTTACTGTTTTACATTAAATCTCATAATGGTATTGATTCCCTCGAAGATTCAACTTATATCAGGCGAATCATATGAGATTTTTAAAATTTCTGCCTGGCCATTAGATCCAACGATGTTCTGATTCAGCGTGGAAAAATTATTCACAGAAAAACTATGCTCATGACATAATACATTTTAAATCTCAAGAAAATATGCATTCTTACATGAAAATTTCTCAGAAATAATGCCGAAGAATCAATTGAGGTAAAGGTATTGAGGTAAAAGCACGGTCTAAATCAAACCATGTTTTATGGCCTTTTAGTTCATCTATAGCTCGCGCCCCCACAGCGCCGCTCGTATAACAACTTCACAGGGGTATAGGAGATTTTTTGTGAAATGGACCTTGAAAATAAATAAAAAAGAAATGAACAAAAACGACATTTACAATGCTCATCTTCGAAACAAAACCTAAGTAATCGAGAATAAGTAATTGTAAGAATAATACTCGATCAAATTTTAACCACATGCTACTCATTGAAGGATAAAATAGAGAGTAACTTCTTGCGAAACAAAGGTTGTCTCTGAGGCCAACAGGTGGTCGGAGTGATGAAAGGCCTGTCCAAGTCTGTCCAAGTCGGGCGTACCTTCACCCTAGAGGATAGAGCTTCCATCCATCGGCTGGCAAAGAATCCATCAATATCGCTACCACCAAAGCCCAAACAATGATTAGATTGTGTCAAAAGTTAGTTTAGGCCTCCCTAACCACAACAAAGATGTTCCAACGAGAACAAGGATGAAAGTGCCATTTAGTACGGAGTTATGGAAACACTGAATCTATACACAAGTTGAGTTTCCATACAAAATTTTCAGTGCTTAGAAACAGTAAATTATGAAAAAAGTTTGACCAGCTCGAAAAAAAACGCATTCCGTTTAAATCAAACAGAAGACCTATTTAACTCTCAGCTCGAAACCACACATCTTGGTGCTGTGAGCTAAACTCAAACCAAATGAGTCACGGTGGTGTCTCCAAAGCAAGGGTGAGTGAAGTAACCTACTATACGTTTAGGCTGAGCTAAAATCCAAATAGCAATCACTGGATGGCCAAAAAATGCTTCTACAGACAAAGCAAGCTCAAACTAACAAGTGCAGCCCATTGAAGGGATTATTTCCTATTTCTATGAATTCCTCTTTATTCACTACTTTCCTCCCAAGACTTGCCTCACCTTCAACAGTCCAACCTAATTTTACCGGCACGCATCTGATACACTGAAGTCGAAATGGAGCGGCGTGTGTGAGATAGCGAGCACGCTGCTCTCCAGCGCACAGAAAGTTCGAAAATTTGGACGATTTGAGGTGAAGTTGAGATAATACAACACACCGTACAGGCGGCGGTCATCAGCTCACCTCGAAGTCTAAAGGTAATCAATTAGCCGTGGAAGGCTGGAAAAAGACGCCTGTTTACTAAACTGAGACAGGCAAGCGGCCGACACCGGCACGGCACAGGCTCGTTGCGACGGTAGCCTGATGGAAGATTGATTCTATTTCGGAAGCGAGGGAAGTTTTGACGGCGGCTAAGAATAGGCCTGCCAGAATTAAAGGGACGTCCACGAGGACAGTCTGCACGAGGAAGAGGGCTGCTCTACAGCAGCATGTGAGCGAAATCGAGATACGAACTGACATACATCAAGAAATGTACTAGGTCATCTCGAACTAAATTTGTCCACTGGAAATTCAATTCGTGGCTGCTCAGTTTATCCACAAGCATAAAGAATATAGTTCAAGAGTAGTGCGCGTTGGGAACCAGACTGAGAAAGGCATATGAATTTGAATTTGAAGCTACAAACTAAATGTTTAGGACGGTGTTATAGACACACATAAAACTCTACAGATTAGAAATGATGAACAAAGTAGACATATTCTCTGAAGCAAAGCAGTTTTGACGGCGTGTGGCCGTACAGTGAATCAAATGAATTCGCAATGTTTGAAAAATACGCCATGAATTTTTTTTTCTGAATTCACTATTCTAAAACAAAATGATTTAAAATATTAAATTTAATCACGACTATAAGGCTCAATCTTTCGTAAAGAAGAAAAATTATTAGTTATTTCCTTTCGATTAAAATGTGTGTAGCCGAAACTCTCGGGAGTTGAAATAGTTATAGTTATTTACGCGATATGTGATTTTATTCTCTTCCCACTACTTATGTTGAGGATTTTTACCTTTTACGCGAGACCTTATTGACAGCATCACATTCTAGTCTATTACATACAAAGCATCATGAAGGATTCACGCCAGGTGAATAAAAATGAGTGTTACAAGTTTCGGGATGATTCTGCCGTGAAAGGCATCGATTTAAACTCCTGAAAATTTTTGGCCCTTCTAATTTTTTCTGACATAAAACTATAAAAGTAACTACGCCGGGTCTAGCACAAGAGATACCCTGGGCAGGACCAGCAAGTTACGAAGAAAAAGAACGAAAAGATAACAATGAAATGACGTACAAGCCATGAAATATGAAAGAAGCAAATTGGGCACGAAAGATAAAGTCACAATCAGTTTACGCCTTTTGGATGTCAGTCCCTTAATGTAGGATAAATAAACCTAACTAACCTAAGCCTATGGTCTATCTTATGTCCTCTGAGGGAACTGTAAGTCTTTAGGCAATGAAAAACCACCGAGTGCCGTCAAAACCATCAACAGCTATATACATGCTTGGTTGATAACGTAACAAATTTCACCCGTTTTTGTTAACGAAGTTTTTCTTAAACCACTTGAGAATTAGGTGCGATAGTAGCAGCGAAACAGAACAAACAGAATAGCGTAAATGCCTGAATATGGAACAATTTTTAAATATCCGGGAAGAAATATCTAAGAAATATCTAATTGCTATTGCAATTAACTCAACCTGTTATCTATCAAACAAGAGAAATGAAGTTAATTACATTTCTAAACTACGCCTACAAGAGTTGGATTACATCGACTAAAAGCCACTAATTTTATAAAATCTAGCCGATCCTAACTGAATTTCTCTCCCTGAAATAACGTGACATCAGAAGCCCACTCTTGCACTGATAAAGAATGATGCCCAGAAGAGCTTTTAGTTTCTAAAGTAAGATTAGCCCAAACCAAGATAGCAACCAGTATCTTTCTCAACTTAAATTTGAAATCCCTCCTAATGGTGTACTATTTGCAGAACGAAACGATAACTCAATTTGATCCTGCGACCAATACCTTACAGAGAAATTTCTGGCAAGGCTATCGATGAAAAAATTAGACCAATCGGCCGGACGAACAGTTATTGAGCTGCAATCCACTCGCTCGGGTTATCGATGTCAGTCGATCGCTCAAAAAATACAAGAGACTTCGGAATGAGAAACTAGTCTACTATAGAACCCTGACTTATTTTCTGCGCAAATTAGTAAAAAGGAAAGGCGCGAATGTGCACGAGCATACATAATGAGAGTCTTATTGGCAAGAACTTGAAACAAACGTCAATGTGACATGAAAGAAATTTGAACGAAATTTTTTTTGCGGATGTAAACCTCTGAGAAAGATTAGATTGAAAGTTAGTTTAAGCTTCTCCAACCACAAAAAAGGTGTTCCAAAGAGAGGAAGGATGAAGGCACCATTTAGAATAGAGTTGAAGGGAACGCGAAATCTACGAACAAGGTTAAATACGAAATCCACGAATCTACGAAATTGCGAAATCTACGCGAAATCTACGAACAGATACACGGACAAAATTATTAAATTACAGCAGAATATCCCAAGAAAAGAGAAATAACATAATTCAGTTAATATTTTTCTACAAGTACTTGAATAGCAACTATTTGTACAAATGAAAAGGAGGAATTTGTCCTCCCTTAGCAATTTGTAACACTTTTCAAATTATTACATAGTCGATTTACGTACATAGTTCTCAGTCATAGTCTGGCAGTTGATAGTTAGTTTCTTGTTCGATTCTTGACCACAAGCCTTTTCAGCTCAGGAATGTCTTTTGGAGCATGGACTTAATTTTAAGCTTCGACTAACGCCACAAGTAATCAATTTAGTTTCAATCTGGGAAGTATCGACATCGTTTTTAGTTGAACAGTTTTTTAACTATTCACTTACAGAATTTGAGAGCTCCTTACATTTTACAATTCTGACAACCAAACAGGGCCAAGCTTTAACACGTTGACTGCGATGGGTTAAACTGAAGTTCAATATCTAATTCAAATTAAATGTCGATTGTAGTTAGCAATTTTAAAAGCAGTAAACATCAACTAGATTATCCCTCCATTTTTCTTTAATTAAGTCCCCATGAAAATTGAGTTTGTGACTACTGGTCCGTTAGCGGCATTAAGAAAATTTCCTCCGTGCACACCGCCGGCTCACATCGCGATATTGATGTGTTGATGAGCAATGTAGGATTGCAGGTGATGGATAGGTTAAACATAATTACTGATAACATACGCTAAGACGTTTTATAAAGAAAACGCTAAACTACGGTAAAAATGATTTTTATATATTTAACATTCTTAGTTAAACTATAAATATATATATTCACGTCCCTGGATACTTGCGCAAGGTAGCATGCAAAATTTTGTAGAATTATTTTTACTGGTTTTCGACGCAAAATAAATTCAGTCATAATGCACTTGCATTGAAGCTTATGAAAGTGCTAATTCTTTAATACGCCAAAAGTATCGAGTAGAAGATTTTGTGGCGTATGAATATTTATCCCCCTTCATCATTGTATTACCGGAGGGGAGCTAAGCTTCTTAAGTCTTTGAATCTGAGACCTCGATACATCGGTGCATTGCTCGCCACAAATGCTTTCTTCAGAGACACTGTCACATCACTGTGATGGTGTTTACTGTTGACCCTTTGTCAGTTTGTGAAATTAAAAGCTCAAAAATGAAGTCACATCAGTCTATAATGTCTTGAGTAAGTCAAATTTCCAATATGGTGCTAGATAGCCCAAAGAAGACGCTCTCAAGCTGAAGAAGTCGGGGTTCAAACAGTCAGAAGCATTATAACAAAATCCCAGTCAGCGCGTCCCACTGAAGCGTGGAACAGTTCATCCATCTGGTCGCTGAAATTTCCATTATATATTAACTCAAGGGATCCATATTCAGATAAAAACAGGAAAAATTTACGCATTAATACAGTGAGGTCGACTGGATGTCGATAAAAATCAGTCCCGTTGGTTTATAGGAACGAGGAATTACAGTTCAAGTAACTTTTTAACACGTTCCCGCGCATTGAGCCATACGTGAAACATTCGGTAAATTGCTCACTCAAGTACCGGAATAAATGAATGACATTTCCTCTGTTTCGCGGTCTTTCTGAAAAAATAGCGGTTAACGAACGAGGTGAAACGCTATTGTGCAATTGCATTTTAATATTTTTTACGAAGGTGTAAAATGTATTCTAGCAGTTAATTAAGTCGATTTCCCAATTCTGCTACTTACAACCTAACCGATCGTTAACAACTACGGAAATCGGTGAAAATGTTGATTCATTTTAGCGCTTTTGATGCACGAACTAGCCAGTAAAATTTTCTGAAATAGTTTTAAAATACGGCGCCCCTATGCAGTAATAACCCCCTAAGGTACGGTGGTTCCAGCTATTATCTCAATGACGAAAATCGGCGTAAGATTCAAAATAACTTAACAGCAGCTTGGAGAACAAACCATGTTTGGTCGGTGCTGTTTCATAGTCAATGAAATCCAAATCATTGCAGTACGTGCCCCGGGCAAGCTGCCTATCGCAAAATTCCTAGGTCACCAAACAAATAAACTTCACACAGCCTCGCAATTATGGAATTTCGAACTCAATGCCAAGTGCGTCAATATGACCAACTGGAGCCCTGTATCGAATAGCTGTGTATTGATTAGCGATTTACTCTTCAGTTCGTCGATAAAGCACTACTGCTATTTTCTTTCCAAAAAATGAATAAGCTAGTTTACAACGCCTTCCAAAACGTGGCCTAGTATGATGCCCACTCAATGAATGGTAGAATACCCACATTCCAAAATCAATAACTGTTGTCAAGCCGGGAAAGTTTAAATCACATTTCAATTCATGTGAACTTGATAGAAGAGCAATTTTGCTTCCTATTCGACTTTCATTTTACTTCTAATCGGAATTACAGCCAGGGGAAAATACAATAGCTAGCCACGGAAATTCCAATCAAACCATCTCAAAGTTAAAGCATTCATCAGTCATTTTGGCAATTTTCAGACTGACAATACAAAGAGATAAAGTCGTCCCTCGAAATACAGCGGTTCTCTTTTACGGGCTTCGCTGTCTCGTGGTTTTGTAAAACTTAAAGGCATTTTTTTTGCATGACAGATTTTCCGTAATTTTTCTGAATGCTGCAGTACATAGGAATGTTTAAATAACCATTATTTGAAGCATTTTTAAAGAGGTAATTAGTCTTTCCAAGAATGGGGAAAACAAGTAAGAAGATAGTTACAAAAGAAATTACAACCTTTCCTGACCTATGTAAAAAGAAATAAAATACTGATTGTATTTAGGGACAACTGCGTTGAACTAAAACTAATTCGTGTTTACGCGTACTATGTAGCTGCGCGTACTTCACAGTTTTATAAAATACTGAACCAAGGTGGTAATCCGAGTGCAGAAAAGGTTAATACAGCAGAGTGTGAGTTGATAGCAGTTCAGAGGTCGTCCATTAATAAAAAGATGTACGCAAATAACAAAATATATATAGTGTCGCCACTTTGGAGACTTTAATTCCAAAAGCATTTGATCCTGGTACCTAAGGCATTCAATGGACGATTGTACACATTTTTCTATTCAAACTTCGTGTCTTGTATTAAAATCAGAGTTTGGCCAAGACTATATTACATCATCTGCATGGCTGCCCATTCATTGCGGGAACGTGATAACGGGCTCCTATCAATGGCAAGGAATCAGTGAATGCCATTCCGTCGATCAATTGAGGTTCAATTATCAGTTTGGGAGTTGAAATAAAATCATCAGAGCAGCTCGGCTCATTGTGGTGCCTATGGAAATGCTTTACAAATCAAATTACTTAGCAATTGAAAATTTTGATGCCATTAATAACGAATAGATATTTCTAACGGAGAATAATCATTCCGCAACATGGAGCAGTAAATACTTAACATTAATAACACTGATGTACTCAGAAACGTTGTGCATCAATCTCATTTTTCTGACAATTTTCCAAAAAATTTCTGACGTACCTAAATGACATATAAAAATTGTATTCAATACCATTGAGAAATCCAGAAGACTTCTACAAGTGACAATTTATTTCATTTAACCTTAATCGATCTCGTACTCTCACTTATGTTTTCCACAGACGTAAGAAAATTTTGTTTCCGCCAAAACTGACTGAACACGACACTCCTGAAAAAACATCACTTTTAACAATAGATCAGATTAAATTACATTATGAGTGAGTTTAAGCCTCCCTAACCACTACAAAAAAATCGCGCATCGAAGAGAGGAAGGAGGCAGGCACCATTTAGCATGGAGATAAGAGAATGAGGAATCTATGCAGAAGGGACATAGAAACAGTAAGTTGAGAAAGAAGTTCATGAAATAAGATAAAAGTTGAAGAAGAAAGTCAAAGGTGCGGAAAAACAGGACAGTAGTTAACCGAAAAAGGTGGTCGTTAACGTAACAAAATAACTTTAATTGCAACAAAAAGAAGGCTTACCTAACTCTCAGCTCGGACCCTCACATTTTCCTCCTGGGAGCGCTAATTCCCATAGATACAATAGTTGTATCCTTCTGAGGGGCTTTCAATAATAAAGATCAGCAGAAATGAGCGATGACATGTTTCTTTATTTTTTAATTTGATGGTGATGAAGCAATAACAAACCCGACAAAATATGGTGAAGACAATTGCTAAGAACTAAGATGGATGATCGTTGTATTTCCCAGGCTCTTGGCCGAAGACAGACAACATCAGCACAGGTGCATACCTCACAAACACGCCATACCCTTCGTGGAAAGCTGGGCTGCTAAAACAAGACCAACGAAAGTTTTATCTAGCACGCTTCTCTGGGGAGGAAAAAAACTGCGAATTTCCGGTGCTTTTGACACCCGCAATTCTTTTCTTTCATGCAAAATACGTCACCGTATTAAAGTGCGATGTTTAAATCTTATAAGCATGAACATAAAAACAAAGAATCGGGTACACGGACACTCACATGCATCAGGAATGGCGTCACGCAACACAGTGGAGTTACGCTTTACTATTTATATCATGAAATGATGCTATAAGTATACTACACGAGGTCATCGCGATAGATTGGTACACGCCACGCTCAGAAAATTATTCAAATATCGAAACAGAAAAAGCAAAAATTTAAAGTTAAAGGATATAACTGATATCGCTAAATCTCCTGTCACAAAATATGGAACAAGTTTCTTTTTACCATTCGCTATTTCAGAAGATTGAATTTCATAATCCAAATCGTCTGTAATTGAACTGTTCATTTATTCATTGGTTCTTCTTGTTTCAAACTAAAATCTCTATTGCAGCACAACAGACCGTTACTAGATATACTCATTTGAAAAAAGTTTCTAACATCAAACAAAGGAAGCATAAGTAGCCAGCCGGAGACCCTCCCTCCTACCCCATGACCTTGGATTTCATTCCTTCTACCACAACTGTTGAGCAGAGAAACCTTCACCTACGAACAAATTTAACTGTAAAATAGAGCGAGCAATGTTATTTCCATTTGGAAGTAGCTTCTGTTTTTCCCGTTTAGTAATAACTCCAGTGGAGTGCAAGGGAGGACGTTTTTCTAGCCTCACACGAAACACCCACAAACCAGCTGGTCATTGTCACAATTCTAAACTTATTTATTTCCTTCGCAACATCAAAGTGCAGCGCTCAGTGCACATAATTAGCCACCAGGAAGTCAGTCGCACACAATATTATAACTACGTAAATATAAAAATAAGAAATGATAAAACAAAATATTTAATTACTAAAAAGCGTGGTGCTTTGCCTACACTGTAACAGCACGCAGTCAGTGAGAAGGTTTTGGATGACAGAACTTGGCTCAACACGTAACTGAGAGTACATCGTCACGTATTTGGGTAAGACAAAAAATTAGTCCACACAAAACTTTACTCTAATTTATTCCAAGTTAATCTCGTCGACACTTGAAATTCGCGATTTACCCTCACTCTTTGGTGCTCGTTTATAGAACAAAACAGTTATCCATAAATAAAGGCAACGTTTTCTAAATTTTGTATAAAAATTTGTTCAAGTGTCGACTACGATGAAATATAATTTTTTACCGGAAATTCAAGTTCCCTCTTTAGGATTTAAGATCTCCGTCAAGGATTGAATTTAAACGTCTAGCCTGTGAATTAATAATACTAAGATAATTCGAAAAATGTTTACTAGCATCTAGGCTTTAGTCCATTGCTCTCTTAAGCTACTTTTCATTTCAGTGCGAAAAACTTCTTTGCTCTGATTAACAAGTTTCTAAGAACACACACACAAAACGACTCTCAACTAAGACGATCAACTCTAATACCGAGTGATAAGCTCAAAAAATATCGCAATAATAATACCTCTATAAATTTCCAGTCTACCGTAATTTAAGTATGTGAAACTAACCTAATTAAGGTATTACCACACGAGAGGCATGAATGCCAGAACCTAACCCTGTTATACAGGGTGGCGCATAAGTAACGCACCCTTTAAAAAAATTAATAATAAATAAACTATGAAAGGTATAACGATAGGGTTAATTGCAAACGATAGAGGAACTCTAAAAGTTTATTTACATGTCGTATCCTGTCTACAGATACCCAGTGTATGTTGCAGTAATAAATCTTTAAAATTTATCTTCAAAAGAGTGCGTTACTTATGCGCCACCCTGTTTATACCCCGTTATTCATGAAAATCCCTCGGTATCAGGGAAGCTTCAAGCTTGCAGTTGTGTTGTTCCATAAACACTCAAAAAAGTTTCAATGACCGGGTTCCAGAGATTGAACAGAGGAAGGTTTAAAATTCCGTGCTCTGAGGAGAGGTAGGTTTAACACGTTCGCTGTGAAATGACCCACCTGTGGTCACTGAGGGGATTGTAATAATGTTGCTGACCAGCCTGCCGTCACTCAATCAAATTTTATAAATGCTTAGTAGAAGCTAAATGAAGTCACGATCCATTCTATGTTTGCTATTTTCAAAATGCTAACTACAGTGGACTTTAATTTAAATTGAATATTGTGCTTCAATTTAACTCGTCGCATGAAACATGTTAAAATGCCGGACTCTGAGAAGAGTTAGGTTTGAAACGCCGGTGTCGACTGGAAGGTTTAAAATGCGGGTGCAGGGCTTCGAAACAATTAGCCTCGTCGTCGCAGTACAACAGGCAGACAACTGTTCTGCTGTGACAACGTACTGTGTTCGAAAATTTTACTTCCTACAATGGTGTACTCACGCTCATGGATAATAACATCACGTCATCTCGTAAGTTCTGTCCAAATTTTACCTTTTTTAAACTGAACGAAATTTAAAGAACATATTATAATGTCTAATGGAGCTGAGTATTATTTTTATGTTTAAATGCATTTAAGCTGATCAAATTTTATTTTACAGAACAATAAAATTGAAATTTATTTGATTAAAATCCTGCTAACATGAAGAACCTAAGAATCATTTGAGGCACATAAAGTTTTATGAGTTCAAGAAAGGAAACTCAGCAGCTCCTTCAGACTGCTGTTTGTTTCGCAGCTTACAAGGTCATTTGGAAGAAAAAGCGTTTTGCAACGCAGGATGAGAGTGAAACTTACATTTGTGAATTCTTCAAATCAAAACCAAAAGAATTTTACCATAATGCGATTAAAAAGCTTGCTAATAGATGGAACAAAGCCATAGATAATCAGGGAAAGTACATTGATGATTAACTCTTTAATTAATTTGAACATTTGGTCACTTGTTTTATTTATTCCAAATTCGGATTGAACTTATGGGATGACTTGATAAATTGAACCCCGCAGGGCGAACGGCAGTTTGAGCCCCGCATGACAGGTGGTAGTTTGATCCCCACATGATAAATGGAAGTTCAAATCCCACATGACATTATAGTTTGAACCCAACATGACAGATGTTAGTTTGAGCCCCACATGGCAGGTGGTAGATTACACTCAGCACGATAAATGGTTCTTTGGATCCCACATGATCGATAGAAGTTTGGATATCACGGAACAGATGGAAGTTTGAACCCCCTTGACATGGTTGTTCAGATCCAATATGCCCGACAAATTTTTGAAGCCTACAAAGAAGCGCTCGTGCACGTAGTATGGGCCGAGATGGGGAGGAGAATAATTTACTGAATACTAGCCCCGTATACATCACTCATATGAGCATGATGCTAAAAGTGACCATATCGTTCATGTACGTTGAAATAAAGAATGGAGGCAACTCGAGCCATTCGCTAGAAGACTTACCTCCTGTGATGGGCAGCCGGACACACAGCGGCGCGTATTTACCTGCAATAAAAAGAAATTTCAATGTACAACATTCAATGCTTAAACCAGCACAAAACATCAACGTTCGCATCCCTTTAGAGCCACAAAGAACCACGATCAAGTCTTAAGGAGCGTGAATGATAAAAATTACTACTGATGTAAAATAACCACTGGAATCCGAACAAAACCTCATGAAAAGAATTACGCATTCAGCCATTTAATTAATTTATTGGGTCTTAAGTAATTGTCTCGAAGCCTCAAGAAAACTATCGGCTAACACGCACAAGAAACGCTCCAGGAACAATTTAATTTCTCGGAGGGAGAGAACAGAACTCACTGACTTGAATTTTCAATTGAAATCAACTTCATCTCTTAATCGATTATTTGAGCTAATTAACTTAATCTTTTCAAGCGAGCTCGTTCCAAACGGTAATCATGGCCAAGATCCCCACACTAAAATGCTAGGATTATTGCGTGAAACAATAGGA
Source organism: Platorchestia sp. MABIK (assembly GCA_014220935.1). Lineage (NCBI taxonomy): Eukaryota > Metazoa > Arthropoda > Malacostraca > Amphipoda > Talitridae > Platorchestia > Platorchestia sp. MABIK. The sequence goes on along the minus strand of JACJUY010001893.1, from coordinate 38,800 downwards.
GAAAAACTTGCCGTGTATTATGATGGCAAAACGGAGTATAAATTACTAATGCAAGAAAGTAAAGATGTTCAGTTCCAATTTGAATACGTCTATTGATAAAAAATAATTACCTTTGCTAATTGGTAACTTTGTACCGATGATAATAGTATTTTTTCGACGTCCTACAGGCACTTATAATTTCATCTTGCCCGGCTCGATCGCGGACCAGGAAACACGCTCAATAAGACCTAAACATCGCCGGACACGCACAAGCAGCACGGGCGCTGAATTGAAAGGCGACTCTGTGCCTGACATCGAGAGGCTGTAGCCAAGCTCTAATTAATTACTTCGGCGTGCACGGTGGGGGATTTCAATGAAGGGCTGAGCTAGTGTTAGCGTAGTTTGCAGTTAGGACCAAATACATTATAATTGCCTTTGAAATCCATTTACGGCTTAACAGAGGGCAGAGTTAATGCTGCAAGAGGCTGCAGTTACGATTAAATACATCACTAAAGCCCTCAAAAACTAATCACTGCTCTACAAAGGGCTGAAGTACTGCTACCCGAGATCACATTTAGGACTGAAAACATTATAATAGCCCTTAAAATCTGATCACATTACTGAGCAACTGCATCAGGATGTAGTTAGGACTGAACACATTATTAGGGCACTTGAAATCTAAATGCGTTCCTTGGCGTGCTGCAGCAGCGCATAATATGCAGGAAGGTTGACGTATGCATAACGAGATGCAAATACTGAGCAGCAGCTGCAAACACTTCACAATTATCAAGAACATCACCCGCCGCCCCCGCATCACAGCTACAGCTACAGCGGAGGCGAGAGCGGTCAATTACGAGGCTGTCGATACTAGGAGACACGGGCAGATTTAATTACTTCATCAAATTCGGCCCGAATTAACACCTGAACGCATCGAAAATGCTGAGGTAGCCTATGCCGTATGTATGTGCTAAATTAAATGGAAATATCGTATATTTGCAATGTGAACATACTGCTTTGGAAAAACATGTTGCATTCATAGTAACTTTCAATATCTTTTGTGTCTCTAAGTATTGCTCATTAAATTCTAGCTTCAAATTTTATGTACCAGTTTCAAATTGTTGTCAATACCTCGTAACGGGCACGGTTAGCATGTAGTTCTATTGCAGTACTGCATTAAATAAGGCAAAAATTTAACACCTGACGAACTACAAAAATCAATGCAATCATTTGAAACTAAATGACAGCTATTGTTCCCGTAAATTAAAAAATCTGTGATCACTAGGCACAGATTAGCAATTATCTAGGCACAATTGCTAAGTGATCTTTTCTACGATAAACGTCAATGAAGATCGAGAAGATATAGGCTTCACAGGATAACAATAAAAACAACGAGACAAACATACCACACGCACGTAATAGATAAGACGTGGTATGCAAGCCTGCGTCCCCACAAGATGAAGCATTTTCTGATAATAGTAAAGGCGACTGTTAGGCTATTGCCAAGATGTCGACGAGTGCCTTTGTAATTTAAATGGAGGAAAATTAATTCTCGCAAATAACTGAGCTCGCGTATCACAGATACTTGCGAAACATTTGTCCGTCGCGGAATTCAAAATTTCATTAACTTGATTTAGTTCGGCTCAAAATTTGAAACTTGATTTAATTCGGCTCAAAATTTGAAACTTGATTTAATTCGGCTCAAAATTCGAAGCTTGATTTAGTTCAGCTCAAAACTCTGCAGCTTGATTTAGTTCGGCTCAAAATTCGACGCTTGAAAATCAACTCGCCATCTTCAAAGCTTGAAAAACAGCTCGAAATCTTCAAACTCTTATCACATCGAAAACTCGGAAGGATACCGAAAATATTCGCAAAACTTGAAACTGTTGTCGAACCCCAACTTAATAAAACTAAGTCAGCAGGATCTGAGTTTTCTCTTATCCCTGAAAATATCAGGAAGATTCCTCCGGAATAAAAAGCCTCAGAAAAACGCCCCTCAGAATCCTTAAGATAGGGACAATTATAAAAAGGTGGCTCCCAAGAAGGACCAACCTGAATAATTATCAATCGGGCCGAAGAGGACTCGCCCACCTAAATAATCTATTAACTGGCTCCCAAGAAGGACCAACCTAAATAATTATCAATCGGGCCGAACAGGACTCGCCCACCAAAATAACCTATCACTGGCGCCCAAGAGGGATACGCCTACGAAATATCTAACAATTTGGCGCCCGAACAGGGACTTGCCAAACTAATTATCTAACAATTTGGCGCCCGAACAGGGACTTGCCAAACTAACTATCTAACAATTTGGCGCCCGAACAGGGACCCTCGCCAACACGGTGGGAAAATTCCAAAAACGAATAACAAGTACATTTTTGGTGTAACATCACGCAAATTCCAAGCAATGCACGATGACGTCAGGAACTCATATAAGACTTCAATTGGTTGCTTAGAATGAGTAACTCCCAATTGGTAACGCAGACGCAATTTCATCTGAGCAATTACACGCTCTGCAGTTAAAATATAAAGTTCATGGCACTGGAATTTTAAGAAATGTTTTGTGATGTATAGGATTTTAATTATAAGTACTCGCCAAGATCCCAGTCTCAATTTCATATTTCGGACAAAGTGCTATTGTTGGAAGAGGTAGTGCGAACGTCAACTTTAATAATCAGGTTCAGTTGGGGCTGAAAAATTTGATCAGATATCAAACTGAAGAAAGACCTATTTGAATTAGATCACAGACCACGGCTTTTGTATAAGGTATAAACCTTTTATATAGGTTTACGGAAACCCACGATTTGTAGAATCCTTCTCCTGACGTCCTAGTTTCATTTGGTTGATAAATTCTTATCTTTCAGGGGCCAGGGAGCGAAGGAATAAACAAAAATGCGCACAGGAGATATTTTACACCCTTGTATAACGAGGAAAATTGAATACGCACATGCTCAACAGCACACACATTCCAAACAGGACGGGACTATACCATATCTCGCGTTGATTTTTGAAAATGAACGGTTTTTCTTCTTCCCCTTCGCCCACTCCTGCCCTCCACACGCTACCCACAGCAGCAGATCAGCCTTTAACAGTTTTCCCTTAGTCTGCGCGTGCCCCTTAGAAACAAATCAGTTAAGCAGATAAGCTGAGGAAATTAATACAGCAGATGAATTAATCAGATAAATTGAAGGAATCAGTTGAGCAGATTCTTTCTTCATAAACTGTGATCGTTGCCAGCGCCAGGCCATGGATTGCCCCAAGTTTGCAGTTAACGCCAGTGTGCTGTCAACACTTCCGAAGCAACATCTGATTTCCAAAGTCACACTACGTCAATATTTGTGAAGAAAATTGCGCTAACTAATGAGGTCGTCTCAACACATTTGTAGCGAAGCCGAGAGTGTCAATGGCGTCCACCTGGGATCACGTTTCATAGTTATGTAACTGGGAACTTCTTCCGGAGTTGCGTAACTGGGAACTTCTTCCGGAGTTGCGTAACTGGGAACTTCTTCCGGAGTTGCGTAACTGGGAACTTCTTCCGGAGTTATATAACTGGGAACATCTTCCGCAGTTATATAACTGGGAACATCTTCCGGAGTTATATAACTGGGAACATCTTCCGGAGTTATATAACTGGGAACATCTTCCGGAGTTATGTAACTGGGAACATCTTCCGGAGTTATATAACTGGGAACATCTTCCGGAGTTATATAACTGGGAACATCTTCCGGAGTTATATAACTGGGAACA